>CARXXK010000003.1:10419937-10695073 GCA_949089665.1 Macrosiphum euphorbiae | reverse complement strand
AAAAAAAATACTGTTATTGTACCGATTCCTGATTGGAATATTATTTTACAAACATTGCAAACTGTAAATTAAAATGTTAGTGATTTTTAATTCAATAGAAACACGATGCCCTATTAAATATCTAAAAATACATATTACCATCTCTATACTTATATTTAATAACTAAAAATTATTGTAGCTTTTATAAAGAATTTGACTTTATTTGACTTCAGTCTTACTCAACCGCATCTCAGTTGTATTTTTTTTATCATATTTAAGCTTGATACCTAATATTATTTCATTTTATTATTTTAACTCGACATTATACTTGCTTACATCATCTCGCTCTGACTTCTGAAATATTGTAGTATAATATATTAGTATATTACCTATGATCCTACGACAGCCGCATAAGTCTGCACAGTCACTAAATTCCGTATGTGCGACGCCGTGAGATCTTAATTACGTAATATATAAGTACTAAAAATCAGGGAACTCGCACTGCTGTATAGTTGCAAATATCTATCATTGTCATTGAGACGGTCAAAACACTGGAATTTTAAAAGGATGTTAAATTTAAATTCAATGATACACCATGTCATACGAAAAACGACTCTGAGGGGAGATAGTCTGTCAGTCTATATTCCTAAGGATATTTTATTATAATATATTCATATTGCTATTAGTAATTTGTTTTTCGATTAGCAATACACCAATGTGGTGGGTTGAAACGATTTATGCCAAAAAATATATAATATTATACTAGTACTAGGTACTATAGTAATATAGAGATGTATTACAATGTCATTTAATATAATATTTAGGTACTCAGCTGTTATTAAATTAAGCCAATACCAACGTACAGGTACAGTAGACCAGTGTGAATAGGTTTGTGGTTAGGTAAAATAATAGTTACATAATAATAGTTTAAAATGAATACAAAAACTTGAAAATCACCATTATTGTGTTAAGTAAACAATTATATATGTAGCGGTGAAAAGTTTCAAGTCACTACGAATAATGCATTTAGAATTACAACTAATTAATATTTACTCAACAATTTTGTCATACATGAAACATAAAATAACTAAAAAATATCATATAATACTGTCCATTAAAAACACTAAGAGAGGCAAAATATTTAAGAAATCAGATCTTTATATTATCTTTAATTTTGCTAATATACCTACTAATGAGAAAGCCATAGCTGCGGCGGCGTCGTTGGTACCAAAATGAAAAAAAAAATGCATAGTATATGAATATTTGGTAAAAATGTGAAGTACATACCTACAGTTATTATTTATAACAATAAAAAAGGTGCTCTGCTGTACAGTAGGTTACAAGTGGGTCACTGTATAATGGATGGTATTAAATTTTAATTCAATGATATAGTATCATTGTACAAGAAAAACGACTCTAAGCGGAGACGGTATATCAGTCTAGGTATAAGGCATATTATATACATATCTATGGTATTACAAAAAAAAAATGACCTATAATAGGTACCTATAATAAATTCCAAATTAATCATATCACAATATCCATTAGGTACTTATAAAGCGTTATACATCAACAAAAATCCGTGATACTATCATAGATATATAACAGTACACTTTAAAAGTTTCAAGTACCCAAGAATAATATTATTATACAATCACAACAAAATAACTAGAATAGTTATTCTAGGTTAAATTTTCCATCCTTAGATATAAAAGTTGAACATTTTATAAATTTTTAACTACAAAATAATTATTCAATTTTAAATTTGATAAATTTTGTCAAAATTTGATCTTTAAATGCTTATGAAAAAAAATTGTGCCTATGTATTTTTAATATTTTTCAACTGATATTGTAACAATATATCAGGAGCCCTGTATTAAATTTTTACACTTTTTGGCCCAACAGATAAAACTTTATTTATATTTAAAGAAAAAAAAACCTAAAAAAATTTAAAACTGTAAATGTCCGTAAACAGCTCAAAAAGAGTCAAAATATTTTGAAAATTTTTTCAAGTATAAGAATTGATAAAATAAACATTCAGTGAAATGTTCATGTATCTACAGTTATTCGTTTTTGAATCACAACAAAATAAGAAAATCGCTACATGAGAAATCTAATGAATATCCAAAGTTGTAAAAATTTGAATTTAAAACGTTCATAAAAATTTAATTTGACTTTCTTATAGACGTTTTTTTTTTTGATGTAGGTATGTAATCTTATAAAGGATCTTGTATTAAATTTTAAAATCTTAGTTATAAAAAGAAAAGTTTTTATGAATTCTTAACTCAAAATAATTTTCTGATTTTCGTGATTTTTCCATATTCTGTGATACCCTAACCTAACCTAACCTAACCTAACCTAACCTAACCTACCATACTGATAAATCATTTTTACTGATTTACTCTCACATAGCTAGTGTCATGACTTACTGTATAATTGAATACAAAAAATACAAACAAAGTAAAACTTAAAACCTATTCATATCAATAGTTCATAAAAATATCATCTACCATTGTATCTACCATCACACTTGTCAACAAAAAAATGTATAAATTTAATATTTTTAATATTAAGTTCATGAAATAAATTATTCAATAAATATTATATTGTAAAATTTCAATTCAAATCATTATTATGTAATTTTTTTATGTTTCAGGTAACTATATTTGAATATTAGTGGCAGTGTGTTATTTGACAAGTACGATAATATTATGCATATATATAAGACAAACCGTAAGTATGATGATTAATTTTATTGCCTAGGATCACTAGAATATATTATAGGAATCGTTAGTCTTAAAGTGCTCCATTTAACGATGCATTGACATAGGTAATATTATGTTATACTTGATTTAATAAAATAAACCAATTGTTTCAAATCTCTATATTTATTTACCTATTATGTTTTTTTTCATTTCATTGAGTTATTTTTAATATGTTCTAAACCTGGGCCCACAACAGATATCAAACAATAGTGGTCACCGGAGCCAAACAAATTTTATTAACGTTATTTTTGTACGAAAGGTTTTACAGTCGTCAGTTGAAGTCATAGACTCATTTAACTTGACAGTGGGCACTGTCAGGGCGTCGCAATAGTATTATAATTATAGTGGGGAAGTTAAAGTTTTTATGTTAGTGTTTTGTTTTACAAATATATTAAGAAGTATATTATTAATGCTATAATATCAAAATGTTTGTTTATCTCCGAAATATATTTATTTGTGGGTCATCAGTATTTTGATTACTTTTATGGGCCACTAAAATTGTTTGGCCCCTGGCAGAAAATTATCTTAATCCGGACTTGGACCAGAGAAAATGTTGATTTATGTATGACGAAATTTAAATATTTGAATAAAAAGATTGAAAATTGCTTGCAAATTTTCCCATATGTTATTCATATCCATAATGAATATAATATTATATAGTAACAAATTTAATTTATTTTTATAAACGTGTATAATTTGTAAAATATTTCTGAAATATTTTGTAGTTAAAAATTGTTTTATTTTATTTTTATTTTTTCATCAAGAAGATAATGGGCCCCACTGAACCTGTTCGTGTGGGGGCCCATAAATAAAATGCATAACATTTTTGATTATATCACTCAAATATTTGAAAACGTGATACAATAGATTCCTCATAAGTTTTGTTATTGGGAATTAACATAAATCAAATAGCGTAAAGCCACTTTATTTTCTATGACCGATTAAAGTTCTAATTTCGACGACATTGTATAATTCAACAAGTACCCATCTATAATACATTTATTTTCTTATTTTTTAGTATCAAAACATAACTTTCGTGGAAACTAAACATTCTACTTGAACTTAAACTATCATTTTCTATGCATATTGCATAGTTATATTTTCAAAATATTTAAACTAATTTGAAATTTTAGAATTTTTTTTAGTATCGTTTTTTTGTAGTGTCGATAAGAATGTTTAGGTTCGATCAAAGAGTTGTTCATATGTAATAATTTCCCTTGGACTCAAAATAAAATTACTTATCCAAAATCCTGGGAACTTTCTTTACTTTATGAATACATCAGATTTTGGGTAAAATTGAGTAATTTTCATTGGCATGCTAAAATACAAAACAAAAATCTCAAAATTTAAAATATTTTCAAACAACTTCGTTTTGTCAATAAAAAAAAATGTTTAATAAATATTTTTTTATCTGTCTAATTTAATACACCTAAGGGAAATAACATAATAAAACTAAATATTAAAAAAAAAAGTTATATTTCCCTGATAAATAAAATATTAAGTTTCATTAAAAATAACGAAAAAAAAAACGTCCAAGACGTACAATTTCCATGTTCAAATAGTTATTAACAAGGTAAAAATAAATTTATGATAGTGAAATTTTATATTTAAAGGACCATCCAACTCAAAAAATTTTCTCAGGCTTAAATTGAAGTACAAACTTTGACGAAAAAAATGATACCACTAAAATTCGTTTGTGACTGTCCGTTCGCTAGTTAAGCGATTGCGCGTGCATTGCGCGTGACGTCACGGATTCGTTCGTCGCGGCGGCGGCCATATACAATACACAGCAATGTTTATCCGTTTTTGGTTTAACGTAAAGTAACTGCTAATAAACTTATATTTTTGCGAATAACCTAACCAAATGTATTTAAGAGTACCTTTCTATTCGTATAATTATATTGAATTTTGGTTTAATATTAATGAAATAATAAACATCTGTATCATCTTCAGAGGAGCTATTTTCATCGGACAAATAGTTGAACGACTTATCATAATCACCTGCACTATCTTGACAACGGTAAATTTCACATTGGATGCCCTTATCATTAACAGTGTCAGCATAACTTTGTCTTGAACATACAGAAATCAAACTAGAATTTATATTTATGAAATCGTCATCAACATTTTCGTCATCAAAAACTTCATCATGTACATTTTTTTTTTTTTTTTGGTGTGCTAGTTTTTAATAATTCTACGACCATCTATTTTTCCCTCGAAATTCTTTCCTCTCTATTTGAATCACTAGTAGTTGAAGCGATAGAAATATTTTTTTGAGTACTAAAAATGGTAGGGAAAACTGGGTTTTAATCTTACAATTACTTTAGTGTCGGGCATAAGTTTTTCACGTAATAAGTCGGATTCATTAAAATCTTCGTTAGAAAAATGTTTAGAACAAATCATTGATGACTAATAAAATATTATGCCACGATAGATAAAAATATTATCAGACAATTAATAATAATTATAGCCACTGCCCTACTAGATATTCATATATGCCGCCGTCGCTGCCCCGTACCGTGATAAGATTTTATGTTAAAATAGTTGGATAATAATAAGAAAGCCTCACCCATCTCTAATATTAGCTACGAGTTAAAACTATATAGACAGTTTAGGCGTCAGAAATCCGTACACGATGTCACGATCGTCAAAACAATATTACACACGTTTACTGCAGCAGCAGTATGGTAAATTCATAATATAATTTATTTAAGAGTTATTTTTGTCTACACTATTAAACCAAAATGTGATATAATTATACGAATGGAAAGATTATGAGGTACTCTTGAATACATTTGATTAGTTCATTCGAAAAAAAATAAGTTCATAAGCAGTTATTTTATGTTAAACCAAAAATGGATAAATATTGCCGTGTATTATATATGGCCGCCGCCTCGGCGGACGAATCCGTGACGTCACGCGCAATGTCATAAGTCACAGTGACTAGCGAACGAATAGTCACAAACGAATTTTATTTGTATCATTATCTTAGTTAGACTCTATTCTATTTATTTGAGTAAAAAAATAATTATTGATTTTTTGAGTTGGATGGTCCTTTAAAATAACGTTTCAGACTTAAAAAAAATGTTTAGCAACTCTCGAATAGTGCATTATAATCACGATATACTGCCTTTAAATATTAAACACACTAATGACTGATCACTTATTAGATATTATCACCCACCCGCCCACCCGACTCACCCATATATAAATAGTTCTGGGGAATTTTCTCCAATTGATACTCGTGTTTGGTGCCACTGCTGAGTTCCTTGTATATAGTTGTATACATTTATATTGTTTGATGAATCGGGTAACAAATAAACCGCACACAGAGGACTGAGAACTGGGTCATCACAACAAACACCGAAAGTAATCATTGATTGTGTTTTAAATATATTTGTTAACAAATATTGCATTCAACTAATTAATAAACATAACTAAACAACTTCATCCAACTGTTAGATGATAAAACATATCAAAAGCATTTATACAAATATATCTATATGAACTAGGTAGGTACGTTATTTCATACTGCAATACAAATTATTCTCATTAGTATTTTGCATACCGGTTAAAAGCCTATTGCTGGTAGCAGTTGTTATAAATAGTTTGGTAACCTATACAAATCTCTTTTATGCGTTTTATGATATTATATTATACCATTTACAAGTTTTATTTTTAAATTAACAAACTTGTATGTATATTATATTTTAATTATATTTTATAAATTGTTATAAATCGTTTTATTTCACTATAATCTGATGAAAACTTAGAAACATGCTATGAATTAAAAAAAGAGGTGTAATGTCATAGATATTCCAGTTAAAATGCAATAAATAATACGTCCAAAGAAAAAAGATGTTCAACACAAATGTTTAAAGCCGATTTTCATTATTATTAATAAAAATATAATGAGCTTAATAGATTCAAACAAACTTATGAGGATTAAAATGTCCAGTGTTTATCTGAGACTTTTTCCATTGTTCGGAGAATATCATGATGCCAGTAATTTACAACACAACAACTGACAAAATATGGTATTGTAAAACGGTAAAAGAAGAATATTAATAACCATGGATTTTCATATTATTATCAGATCCTTGATAATTCCACAAAATTGTCATAATGATAAACACGAACCTCCCCGCCGCGTTTTCGCGTTGCCGATTTTCAACAGAGAGATAAATTTAAATTTGAAGATTATATTAACAAACAGACCGCGAAAGCCTCAGGCCCGAAGACAATCCTAAGCTCTCCTGGGAACAGGGTAACTAGATCCAGGATTAATTGGGTCAAGATAAGTGGTCTGTGGTGAGTGGACCGCGACATGACTCCAGCTCGGAATTTCGGGAGCATACGGCGGCCACGTGCCAGCCTCGCATTGGGTATCCTTGGTCGGCAGTGTTTATACGATAACCATAATAACCGTTGTTTATTTCCCGGAAATTATTTACAAGCCCAACAATTTGAACGTCATAATGAGTTTTTGGATAGAAATACGTTATCTTAATATACTTAGGGGCAGGCGCTGTGTGCATTGCTTTAGGATTTCGAGTTTATATTTTATAGTAAGTAATATACTCTCAGAAAATGTTGATTATGAAAAAAGTATATAATATGGGCATTAATATTGTAACCTAATATTTTCCAATGATTTATTTTAAAGTGTATCGTATTTGAAAATATAACATCACTTATTTACAAGAAAAAATTGTTTAATCAAATGTATGTGCAAAACTGTGCTAGGTACTTATAATAGGTTAGTATAGGCACATAATTATACATAAATACACGATTATATATGTATAGGGTGAATAACCAAGCATGCTCAGCCCCGCATTTCAAATTATAATTAATCCATTGAAATTTAAGAAAAATATGGTACGTTTATAGTCTTCTCAAAAATGCCAAAAATTAGTAATTGGTTATATTTATTATCGAAGAACCCAAAGGTGGAATACCATCCTTGATAAATCCTTCTATTTATTAAACTGTGAATTTTCTTCATATTTTAATTTCCTTTATTCATTCAAACAATTTTATAATAATCATATAATATTTTCATGTCCTTAATTTTTATAATATTATTTAAGCATTTAAACGCAGTCACACATGAACAACATTTTTATTCAGGTTACATGGATTTATGTATAATGCATACATTTATGATAATATGGTTTGTTAATTTAATACACAAGATAGACGGTATCTTAATCCTAAACAACCAAGCACAAATAGTTTATAATAGTCCATAGGCTTTGACCTACAAAGAAGGATTTAAGTTGTTAAAATATTTATTTTGTTAGATCACTTATTGAGTAGGGCTAAACATATTATAGGTATACAATAATTAATATATATTAACATGTTCAGTGGGGCACATTATCTTCTTGAAGAATAAATAAATAAAATTAAAAAAAAATAAATATTTGGTTACAATAGGTAGCCACTGAAATAATAATAAATAAAAAATCGATTAATTTTCTTATTATTTACATTTCAATTAATTTAAAATTTAATTTAGTAGGTAGGTAAATATTAAAAATCGTGAATAATTATTACACATACAATAAAATTATTTTGAATTAAAACTAAATGACTCAAAACTAAACCAAGTTACCAAACGTATTAAAATAAATTTAATACATAGTGCCTTGCATTATTTATCCTACATATTATTAGAATATTAATTATATGTTTTACTACCCTATGGATACTTCCAAGCAAGTGTATAGAAAATGTGGACTTAATGGAAATAAATTTATTAATTACATTTTTTTAAAAATTTAGAAAAATGAGCTATTAAGCACATCTTTAAAAACCGTAGAACTTGCTGTGCTGTATAGTTTCAATTGTAGCTCACATTGAGTGGATCAATGCTGTTATGGATGTGTTAAATTCGAATTCAATGAGATATAATAAATTATATAATATACGAAAACAATAATTCTGAGCCGACACGGTCTGCCAGACTAACAATGTTCTTAATAAATTTATGTAAAATGTATTGTTTTGATTTTCATTTAGTAGTACGGGGTACGTTGAACAGCTGATTTTAACTAAATCTCAATCATTGTATCTAATTTGTTTTATTTAATAAATATTATATTAGATGGTCAATACCATTTCGAATATTTTCGTGGTATAAATAGATTACAGCTAGTTTAAGTAATTTGAAAAATTCAAATGTTTATGTTAAATAATAATACACATAGTAATGTAAAGTTACAAGTCCCTACAAAAATATTTTTTTTAATTACAAAAAAAAATCTTAATTTTTTGAAAAAATTAAAAAAAAAATTGAAATTGAAATGTAGGTATACATCAAAAATTATGTTGGTTTATTTTTAGGTATATGTAAGAAAAACTATGAGGAACCTTTTATTATTTTTTCAAGATTTAGTTCTGAAAATTTAAAACTATGAAGATTTAACTACTTATGCAGTTATGCAACAATTTTGAATTTTTCGTGATTTTGACGAATTTCGTAAATATTTGAACTTTAAATGCATTTAAAAAAAACCGTGCCCAAATATTTATAATGTTCTTAAATTACTATAAGAACAGGTTTTGGGCGCATACGCTGTATACAGTCATGAAGAAAATACTCACATCAGAGTAAAATTAATGTACTCATCGGTCCGTTCGGAATCTGAAATTAAAAATTAAAAGCACATTTCATCATAAAATCAATAAATTCAACCGTCTACTCAGAATCTAAAATGTATATTTGTTTATGTGGACCGAAATTATTCTGAATAATAATGAATGTATTTCTCTATTACGAAAAAAATAATTTCCAAATCATACTAAAAAAAAAACTACAACCAGAGATACCAAAAAAATTAGATGCATACTGTGTATGGGAGTTTTACAGGTGTTAGTATATAAATAACAATATTGTGAACGGGAAATATTTAAATTAAACTACAAATACGCAGAATTGAATGAAATGTTGCTTACATTTTAATTAAATCAATTCCATGTAAATGTTTTTTATGAATTTATTATGATTATTATTTATTTTTTTAATTCGATTCAAATGGTGAAATTACCTTATTTTTTGAATTCTATATTTTTTTTTTTTCTAGCGTTGAGATTTAAAATATTATGTTGGTATCAAATTCATCTTAAAATATCAATTAGACTTTTATTTAATATTTAAAATGTTGTCCGTCTAACGCTGTTAAAATATATTCCCTACAGTATACGAGTATAATATTCATTGAAGATTATAGAAATTATATTGCACAACGGTCAGTATAGAACGTAAAATATATGATATTGTATTCATATAACATAATATATTGCATATAGGTATTGGATATGTTGGTTAAGTTGATGGGATGCATATACGATTTTATATATCTGTAAATTGGGATGGTATAGATTCGATTTTATTTATACGAATAATAATCCCTATATTCATATATTATATTATATATGTAATATGTATATTATAATTCATCTTTATCGGATTTACAAAGGATGGCCGAGAATAAGTTTAATATTCAGGGTCACGTATTCTTTCCCTACTCTGGAGTTCTGTATAATATTCTGTATACTCTGTTTTGTGATCAGTTTTGGTATTACACACACGTAAGCTGTAAGTCATCTGTCACTGCTTTTGGGCTTATGGAGAACATTCGAGCCTTCACCCTCAACCCCGAGTTATATGAGATGAGAAATCGTGGAAATTGATGTGACTAATAATTTTTGGTTATTTTTTTTTTTGTATCAAATTCTATGTAGCATTACGAAAATTGTCTAAAAAATAGCGTATACCAACTGACAAACACGCATTACATTTTACGTGTATGTTTTCGTCACGTAGCTGTGACAACGAAAAATATAATTTAAGTCCGCCGTTCAATGCGAATACTATATAATTTGTTTTATGCTTTGAAAACAATGAGTAATTTTATCGATGTGCGCAAACCAGTGTGATAATAAACAAATTATTATCAACAACAGGTATAATGCTGTTTTGATTTTTAAAGTCGTCGAATAGATTTTATTCAACGGAAAATATACATTCGAAACCGTAACATAATTGAATTATAACGTTTATAATAGACACATATAGGTATAGTTCTTTATTATTAATGATGATTTTCATATTTTTTTTTTTTTTTAAGTGAAATGAAATAACTATTAATAATATTTTTGCATACCTAACATGCAAACTCACATGACGTATTATTTTTTTTTATTAAATTTATCATAACATTCATTCTCGAAAGAAATAATGAAAACTGAAATACCGCCTTGTGAGATGTTATATTATAGTTGTTGGGAAAATCGTTTATAATAATAATAATATGTCCAGTAAATATTACATAGTATACTGTATAATATATCTTGTGAAACGTAATATTTTTGAAACTTTGGGTATTTGGCGAAGGCAACAAGAAAGCCAGAAGTTCGGTTCGGACGCCATTTTCATGGATCATAATTATTTATAGGAATGCAATTAGTAAAATGATCAAGCAGATATCGAGTAACCGATACAACATAGCATAAAATCTTTGGTCTTGTAAATGGGTTCGTTGTTTGACAGTCTTGACCTAGTAGATATCCAATATCTACGATTAAACGTAGTTGTGGTCACTGGTCATAAACAAACAAGTCATCAAAATTTAAATTTGATATTTTGAGCTCAATTTATTATTTTTCTATTTATAAGTTATGACAAAAATTTAATGTATTGATTTTTTCTGTGTTATCGTTATGAATTGACCACTATATAATATAAAATCATGTTTTCTTTTTTGTCATCACTACACAACTTTACAATTAACTTAACTATTACGCTTGCATAATTATATACTGTTCAACATCTATTTGTTTCGATAATATTATATGGATTGGATTAGTTTAAATTGTACGATTGAAATTAACAAAAGCAAGAAAACCGAATCCGAACAAAATATTTCGCACTTTGGTCACGAATATTTTCACCGCGAAAGGAAGATGTATTTTAAGCCACCGAGCTTTAGAGATCATTTGTCTGTTAAAAGGTTCACTTACAAATTGCTCAGTGTCCGGGGTAGGACATAATCAATTTCAGAGCCAATGAGGCACGGTATATCGCTAACAGTGACGTGACAAGTCACATTTAAGTGGCACCAAACGATACTAATATTACACGGATTGGTCACTTCTTGTACTTCAGCAGCAGCAGCAGTCCTATTTCCCTCGAGCACAAGGTATGCATGAATAGAATACTCAATTCTTATTAAGTTAATAAAATTTAAAATTTGATCGCACAGCATATTCATACTATCATTTAGTCACTTTGAATTTCCTCCAAATGTATCGTATTGAATCCGTGCCATTTCATAAATAATGACTGGAATTGTAATTCGAGTATATAGTCAGTAAAATAAGACTATGGTCTAAAGATTCATTATTTATGGAACTAAAAGCTCAATGAAATATATTAGAAACTGAAATTATTACAAAATTTCCATTCCCTGCTTAAAAATTTCATTTTTCAAACAATTTTCACACAAAAATTGTGTATTGTTATTAATATTAACATTTTAATCAAATATTACTTATTTTATGTAATCAAAATTGGATTTGTAAGTATGACTTGTAACGAACATAAGCTCAATAAGGACAGAATTAATCTTACTATTTTAAAACTACACATCTTTAAATAAAACTACTAAACTACATTATAGTATCTAGGATACGCACTTTAACTACCTACCTATATGGCTGAAAACGATTCATATTTCGGACTCAAATATTGATGAGTTATTATGACATTTGATTTAGTCCAATGTTCGTTCATTCAGAAGATGTCATGTTTTAGTTTTGGAAATAGACTGACAACATAATACGAAATCTTATATCAGATAAATAAGTATCTTGTAACGTCAAATATTGATAAATATATTACAGTATATTATTTTCATCATCGAATAAGATTATATTTATATTATTTTATAAATTATTAGATAGTGAGATTAATGAATTTAATAATTAACTATTACGAAAAGTCACAGTATAATAAATAATTAAATTACATTTTAAAAACCACATTATTAGAAATGGCTTTACGAACTTTTACAAAATATTAATTAAAAATGGATAAAATGAAGTAAAGTTAGAAATAAACAAAGTTTTTGAATAATGAATAAGAAAGTCTCCGGTGTTTTACTTTGATTTAATAACAGCGAGACATCATTTTCTGTCATCTTTCTTTAATATTAATAGCCTTATTTATAAAGGTAAATTATAGTATAATATTAAGTAAAGGTGAGGATGAATAAATTATTCAATAGAAGTAATCAAATTAGTCAAATATATTATATTGTTTTTGAAAAAAAAATGCATTATTAATGTTTTCTTCTATATTAAAATAATAACTTTAAATCTTACATTAGGTACCTATGTATACGACTTAAATTAATATTTTTGTAACGGGTATTTAAAATTTTGATGAGTGTTCGAACAACATTTTCATCCTATTTCATTAAACATCTAAATTATAATATTATTTTTTAATGTTCAAAATCATACTATGTAGATATGGTTATATGGTTACAATAGTTATGGTTCGTACCTAATATTATAGTTGTAAATAGTATATAGTATATAATTTTAATTTCACATTTTTGTAGTAAAATAATTATATTAGTCGAAAAAAATCAAAAATATTTCCATAGAGTTCATTATAAGACAATATTATAAAGTATTAATTAATTATATTATTATTATAATGGTAATTTTTAAAACTTTATATGACAAACTTACTCGCAGTGCAATCTTTTAAGTTACTCATATGCGTAGTAGTGTAGAAAATCCAAAAATCCATACATTTTTATTTTTTCCCATTTACCAATTGATTGAGAAACGCTAGTGAAATGAATAGGTTCTGTGTAAAGCGTCGAATATATTGGTTTCATGATGAAGTTTTCTTTATTTATGTATACGTACACTATACACAATTTTTTTTTACAGATAGAAGATAAAATAGTATATACAAAAACGTTTAATATATTTTTTCCACAGTTTATTTCAGTCCCTATCATTACTGTTTGATAGAAATATGAAATAAACAGGATTTTTTTTTAAATTTATGAGTTCTTACCAAGAAAATTAAAATTTGACATTTACAGTCAGTTATTTATTGCATTTTTTACGAAATCGTTAATAATTCCAACTGTTAATGATTTAAATAATAGTCTGATTGCGGACATACAATTTCTAGTTTCGACTAATATTTTACAATTTTCTATAAAACGTATATCAACATAATACTATACAATTTAACACAAGATATTAAATTTACTTCGTTTAGTATTTTAATTATGTATAAATTTCTAAAAATACAATATACAAATATTATATAGGTACATACCGACAATTATTTTTGTAATATTTAAAATAAAAATTATAATATTATGGTGAAACTGAATAATTCCACTAATAATGAGACCATTTATTATACCAACATTATTTTTAAGTTAATGAATTTTGTTCATACCTTTGTGTGTTTTAATTTAGATATAAAACATGCATCGCTAAATTATTTGTATGAGCTTCTTGAAAAACACTATTTGAAAATGGTTGAGCAATTGTTTAAACCTAATTATATTATCATCTAAACGTCACTTAACGTAAAACTGAAATTATATTACTTTCATCATGACATTTTATTATTTTAATAATCTTTAAAAGTAAAGTAAGAATGTAGTTAGGAATTTACCTATTTTAATTTATAATGAAAAATTGGGTTGTAAATAATTTTAGTGATACAGTACTGATTTCTGTTGCAAACAATATTGTTGAGGCCCCACTCATGGTTTAAGTATAAGTCTTACAATATTTAGGTTATATATCTTAGACCATATTATGTTGGTACCCGCTATGTGTAGCTGTATGTTTTTCGAAATCGATTTCAAACGTTGTGCCATTGTGGCCAAAATATACAAAATCAAAATAAATATGTATAAGACACTAATCTCTGAAACTGGTGTCCAGTTCATACTGCAGGTATAAGGTATATAGGTTATAAGTAGTGTTTGAAAATTTCATGAAATTTAAATAAATGAAATATTTCGTGAAATATTTCATGAAATATTTCAAAATATGTGAAATATTTCAGTATTTTAATATATTTTGTTTTATTTTTAAATAAGTTTTATATTTACATATAATTGTCATAAATTACCTTCATCACTATATGGTACCTGTATGTATACATAACCTTTGGTATTATACATTTAAATTGGTATTCAAAATTTTTAAATATTTTAATGTTTAAATGATACAAGTAGGTATACAATATTATACATGTATATTGTATACTTACTGAATTCTGACATTAGAATTTAGAACACTGAACATTGTGTTAAAAAAATTAATAAATTGTGTTTTAATTTGTGTTAAAAAAAATTTCAATGTTTCACGTTTTTGTGAAATATTTCACAACTTATTGAAATATTTCAAAATGAAATATTTCATGAAATATTTCTCATACTTCAAACACTAGTTATAAGTACTATTGTGTACGAATGAGCAACTAGATTTCCACACAGGAACGATCGTTGTTCGGTACCAAATCATGAACTACCAATAAATATTGTATTGCATTGTTTGCTGTCTCATATTTTCGTTGTAGACACAGCGAAATCTCCCCAAACGGATACCTTCCAAACATTGCAGGAACCTCCAAATAGTGGATATAGTTTTCCGGGAACCGTCACAAATACAAACTGCATATAAGCCGAACCGTCTGAGAAACCGAAACTTCCGAATAGCGGACGACATTTCATTGACCTAGAATGTCCTCCAAGTATTTATATTATGTTTCGCCGTACATATTATTATACCGACAGGCGACGGCCGATTGGCGATTACTGAAACACCGACGACGCATCCTTTGCAATTGTACTGTGCTATACTGTGCTACAAAGCATTATTGTTACATATTGTGATGTAAAGACTAGCCGTGACCCCACTCCGCCGGCCACACCACGAACATTAGACACCACTATACAGAGTGATTCGTCGACCATGTCACCCCCGTTTTATCCTTTAATGACGATTTATTCAATTTACGATTTTTGGCGTTTTTTTAATATGTCACGTAAAGACCATATTATATTTTAAGACTCTTAGGATTTTTTTACTATTTAAAAAGAGTGTCCAGCTGTGAGTTGTGACGTTCACGGACATTTGTCGTCTCCGTTTTACAAGTGCGTAATATAGCAAATTTTAAGTTTAGCTCTGTCAGTTTAAAAATTAGTGTGAATTGACCTCTTATCAAATTTAAAGCTAATATTATTATCCATAGGGAACCTCATAAGTTTGTTTATTATATTTTAATTTTAAAGCTAGTTATGAGTGTTTTAAGGTGTACAAACAGTTAACAATTTTAAAATACTCATAACTTGCTTTAAAATAAAAATACATTAAAAATCTTTGGAGATGCCTTAGATGATCATTTTTCCTTTAAATCTTATTAGAGGTCAATTCACTCTAATTTTTAAACTGGCGGAGATGAACGTGATATTCTGCTGATCGTACAACTTGTTATAAATTATGCACTTGTAAGACGGAGTCAACAAATGTTTGTGTAACGTCCTCTTAAGTACTCGTATAATTATTGAAAACTCCGAAAATCATATTTTAAATAATTGAATTATTGATGAAAAAAAAGCTAGTGAGCGTGTATTATGCCGATCACCCTGTATACATACACAATCGTGGACGACGGCGCAAAAACGGTTCGGTCGAGAATCATACGGCTCGATGGACGCGGAGTAAAAGGCCAGCGTTTACCTAGGATATGCTGAGTATGGCGATGGAAATGATCGCAGTTACCACCAGCTCGTGACCATATACCACATACCTATATAATAATTATAATATGTACAATGTGTACAACGATCGAGACGACCGCCGTCCGTATACGCGTTACTCACAAGTGGATAATCGCTACAAATACTTTCGGTTCGAAAGTCTTAAGGAAAACCACGTCGGTTACCCTACACGCGGTTACCCTTGGTACACCGTCCGATCGTCAACGATTTGTTTGAGAGTAACCAATGGAACACAATATTATAATATAATATGAATACTCGGAGAGGATGATAGCTGTGATTTCTGGGTCGTCGGTTAGCTGGCCTGAGGAAACGCGGTCGACTCAGTGGCGTGGAACATAGGGTAAAAGCGTTGCTCAGGCAACACCTCGAATATGGGTGGGTACTGGGGAGGTATTGATAGAAGAAAAATAGGAAACTCTATAGGTCAATATAACAGTGTTATGGGGGGTTCAACTAAAATTATTTGAGCAACACCTACGATACATGCCATCGTCGCCGTTTTATTTCTCCATGGCACATTCCACTCTCGATCAAACCATTTTTCACGTCGTCACCCATTCGCTATAGTGCTTAAAGTGTGGTGCTGTGCTCGGCGAAACCGGTCTGTTATAGTTATATTAGTTTATTTGCCAACCTTATCAGTTTCGGTCAGTGTCACCCAGAGGATTTTCGATGGGCGTCTAGTGTCAATAGGTAAAGATCCACACAGCAGTCACTCCTGTAATTCACAAATTCCTCGTCTCAAGACGACCATTGTTTACAATCATTCAGTTATTGTAATTGAGCATATTTTAGCTTGTTGCACTTACCTATAATCTAACTTATTTCCTTTATAACATTTTCAAGGAATCGCTAAATCCTTAAATGTCGAAAAAAAATTTTTTTGTCTCTAGAATATTGACTAGAAAATGTCAAAAATCAGAATTTTGATAAATGTACCTATATAGTTTAAGAATCTAACAATAATATTATGTTTAGCTTGATTATAAAGTAACGCAGTATACTAGGGACGTATTGTTCAGAACGTGCAAGGGACGGAGGCGATCGCAAAGGGAGGTACTTTTTTTTATACAAGCACATTTTTCGTTCATAATTTTTTGCAACAAATATATTATAATATTGTAATCTTGTTGGAAAACTTTTTGTTTTATTTATCTCTTTTTTGTGCGCATTTACGAGTTGTGTAACGACGGACGGGAAAGCCCCTGTATTGTTTGTGATGTTATCTCGTCGGTTGATGGTAAAATGTTGACATTTATAAGTGAGGGGGAAAAGGGGGAGGAATAAAATACAACCTGGTCGCTAATATTCTGAATACACCTCTGAAAACGTATTATATTTTATATTATACATTCATTTTTCGGCCCATCGCCGTTATGACTTTGGCAAATATTTTACTATTATAGGGAGAACGGTGGACTAAGTGGTTAAATGTAAATAACTATAATATTATGACGTGGTTCGTGACGTTATAGAGTACTATATATCATTATAGGTGTAGTACTGTGGAAAAAGCGTAGTTCGTGGCCCGCTGATGTGCAGCTTATCTCTGATAGCATATTGTTTTAAATCATCGTCGAGCACAGAATCAGGTAATGAATTCCGTCCGACAAATTGTTGATTTCATATTGTGTGCGACCAATCAGTGTTCACATTGATTTATACTTTCAAGTGTACATTTCTCGGCCCATCGATTTAACTTTGGCAAATATTTTACTATTATCAGGAGAGCGTATAATACCGTTGGACTAAGTGACTAAATCTAAATATCTATAATATTATTATGACGTGGTTCATGACGTCATAGAGTACCACATATCGTTGTAGGTGTTGTCATTGGCGAATCCAGGGCTTAATTTTGGGAGGGGCAAAAGTACAAAAAGTTCCAAAATTGGCTAAACACAGTGTAAAACATAAGAACACTACGGTGATTGGGGGGGAGAAATGCCCCTTTGCCCTCCCCCTGGATCTTCCACTGGGTGTAGTACTGTGGAAAAAGTGTCGTTCGTGACCCGCTGATGTGAAGCTTATCTCTGATAGCATATTGTTTTAAATCATCGTCGAGCACAGAATCAGGTAATGAATTCCGTCCGACAAATTGTTGATTTCATATTGTGTGCGACCAATCAGTGTTCACATTGATTTATACTTTCAAGTGTACATTTTTCGGCCCATCGTTTTAAATTTGTCAAATATTTTACTATTATCGGGAGAGCGTATAATACCGTTGGACTAAGTGACTAAATCTAAATATCTATAATATTATTATGACGTGGTTCATGACGTCATAGAGTACCACATATCGTTGTAGGTGTTGTCATTGGCGAATCCAGGGCTTAATTTTGGGAGGGGCAAAAGTACAAAAAGTTCCAAAATTGGCTAAACACAGTGTAAAACATAAGAACACTACGGTGATTGGGGGGGAGAAATGCCCCTTTGCCCTCCCCCTGGATCTTCCACTGGGTGTAGTACTGTGGAAAAAGTGTCGTTCGTGACCCGCTGATGTGAAGCTTATCTCTGATAGCATATTGTTTTAAATCATCGTCGAGCACAGAATCAGGTAATGAATTCCGTCCGACAAATTGTTGATTTCATATTGTGTGCGACCAATCAGTGTTCACATTGATTTATACTTTCAAGTGTACATATTTTCTCGGCCCATCGTTTTAACTTTGGCAAATATTTTACTATTATCAGGAGAGCGTATAATACCGTTGGACTAAGTGACTAAATCTAAATATCTATAATATTATTATGACGTGGTTCATGACGTCATAGAGTACCACATATCGTTGTAGGTGTAGTCAGTGACGAATCCAGGGCTTAATTGTAATTTTATATTGTGTGCGACTATAATTAGTGTTCACATCGTTTGAAATTTTTGGTTTTTATCGGAACTCCGGGAGTCCACGTCGGATTAATTATGGGATATAATGTGTAGGTATATTATTATTATTATTATGATTTCGTCCAACATTTTTTGCATATTTTCCCCTACGTGGTATCGACCGATTCTTCTGAATAATTATGAATAAAAACTGAAAAGTACGCAATACTACTTATATTTATTCGCAATATTATTCATTAATGTTACTAAAGGAATTATTGCTGGGAGCTTTTTTTTTTTTTAAATACTCAATTTTTCTAAAAAAAAAAAACTCAAAACTATAATAATATATTCTTATGTTTTCCTATGTATTAAAACAAATGCACATTATAAAACCTAAGGCGTCGGTCTATATATATTTAAAGCTCGTCATGCGTTGCACGCCACGCCTTGAACGTATTGTTAGAACCTATTGTTGCACCGATATTGATCCGTATGGATTTTAATAACTCCACATTGTTTCGGATTTAGATTGCTTTCTTCCGATTGTTTCTACCTACAGTGATAAACTCTCAATCGAGTAGTCATTTCTCATTGGTTTAGTGTTTGGGCGGTTTCGCCCCTTGACATAGGTGTGTGTACAGTTGGCTGGGATTATAATCTTTGTTTTACGGTCATACTGTTATATTATTATTATAAACATAAAATTGTTGATATCCGAAAATGAATCAACGACAAAAAATGAAAAATATAAATTTATGACAATGAACAATGAACAACTATTACCTAATATGTTCAAATCATAATTTTTGTGATTTTTAATACAACATATTACAATATGGTCAATCATTGTTGTTGTGATGAGAAAAAAAACATTTTCAATTTTAATATTGGATCTCTGGCCTGCAATTCGATTTTTTGTAAATGGAAATTTTGTTTTAATTAATCATAATGTGGATTTCGTTTTATAAAAACAATGTATGCATCGAGACCATCCTGTCGGGTCATCTGCAATCTAGTGCCTTGTTGATAAATACCCGACTATGTTAATTCAACACGAATCCGTTTTGCTGAAAAGGGTTATATATTTTTTTTGTTGTTGTTTACTTTCGAGATATTTTCAACGACTTGGGACAATTCCGGCAATAGTTTTGAATACGCTGATATAATTTCAATTTATTATAAGGACACAATTGCACACAATTTCTACGCATGATAATTTTTTTTATATAATAAAATGAATTATGCATTAAATATAATATTATCATGATTTACATATGGGAACTTTCAGGAGGCATTCTGAATTGGTTGTATCGTTTCGCTTACATAATATTACGCCATTAATTGCATACCAAATATAATATGATAAATGTAATAAGTGACTTAGTGACACCCGGTATACTGGCACGTACTTCATATTATGTTAAATTCATGTTGTGATATTCAATTTAATGAAAATTTGTCAGTTGACTATTATGCGTATATCTAGGTAATTTACAAAAATAAGTTAAGTTTATAAATGTCGAAATGTATAGAACATTAATCTGTAATCTTATCGATATTCAGGCGTGGACTGGCTGGGATGCTGGGATGCTACGGCATCCATATATAATATAAGAATGAATAGGACATAAGAACTTATCACATGAAAATGTAGTGATACTATTTTTAAGGTTCTATGGGGCAAATATTGATATGATAATTGATAAATAATAATAAATATTAAATAACATAATTCTATTTTGTTAAAATATTATTTTCCAATTTCCATTTTTCAGACACAGGTGGCACAACAATCAAAATACAAACTGACATATCTAAATATAACTGACTATCATGTTATCATTATTATTTAATAAAATAGTTTTGTACATAACCTTAAAAAGCCCCATATCGTATTTCTCTCTTTACAATTTTTCTACCCCAAAAAAGCACAAGGCCACACATGGAACTGGTATAGGCTTGTCCTATCCATTCTTATATTATCTATGACAGCATCCCTTTCCCTAAAACGTATTTGCCTTATAGTATCGCTATTATGTATTTAAAGACTCTAGATACAAGACATCTAGTGAACAGCAGGTGGTTACCAACTAACGATTATTAGTAATCTATAATATTGTACAACTTTGGTTGAAAGTTTTTTGTAACTATTTTTAATTATTTACGTTTTTAATGTATATTTAATATTTTTTTAAAACAAAATAAAATATATTAATATTTTATAAATAATCTACATGTTTTAAATTTGCCCCAACAATCGTAATTATTTGCCCTTTAAATTGTGTAGCATCCCGTGACCCATTTTACCAGTCCTCGCCTGTCGACATTTATATCGAACAATAACTTTGCTCTGATTATCTATGTCATTCGTATGCGTTCCTTACAAACTTAAAATATGCACACCTATTTAAAACATAGAATAGACAACTGCAGTTACCCGAATTGTACATAAAATAGTATGTAGTTTCTGTTTCTCCAGCCATTATCTGTACCGACTGGTTAAATGGTATAATAGTAGTAACAACATTCTACTGTCAAGACCGCATGCAAAAGGGTGACTCATAAATTAGCTTTTGAACGTGTTGGCGTCTGCAAGAAGCAACCATACACACCCTCAAGTATTCTCGGTATATTTCAATGAGGTGGATAATAATTATAATAATACCTTTAGAAAACATTAGTCAGTGCTTTTGAGTATTAAAATATAATACTTAATGTAAAACAGATAATTCAAGGAATAAAAATCGGTTACTTGTTTATACCATGGTGTAATATTTTAGTGCACATCTATTATAGCGTAAAAACTGAAAAATAAGGGCCTTATTCAAAGCCAGTGATTAAGAATAAGTATTGCTTAATGTGTACTTACGAGTTATGACCCTAATGAAATTCATAACGAGACTTTGACTTAAGAAAAGAAAAAGTATTTCTCAAATTAAGGTTGGTCTAGACCTAACTTAAGCATTGCTTTTAGTTATTATCTTAAATGTTTTATTTTTAAATTATAAAAATTAGCTTAAGCTATACTTATCTTAAGCATCGACTATGAATACCCGGCCCTAACAGTTTTATTTTTATGCACAAACTGTTATTATTAAAATTAAACAATTAATCTAGTGGCCAGTAAGAGACAATAATATTTTAGATGAATTGCAAAATAACATTGTTATGTACTATAGAAAATTAAAATCTGAAGTTTATATAATTTAACAATTAGTACCTATAATATATACTTATATAAATTTAACTTAACATGTTTTCACACCAAATTACGCCACACTCAATTAAATAAACAACTATCAATTCATTTAAAAATAAAATAAGCTTTTGTTTTTGCTTTACAATTCAATTAACTAAGTTGTACAAAATGAAACTGTTATTTTTATAAATCGATTACGAGCAATTTTCACAATGAAATAAACTAAATAAATAATAACAATTTATTCAAATGAATGTACCTGTTCAACGATTATTTGATTTTTAATTTATACAACTGTTTGTCTGTTTAATTACACACGGTCAATATAAAATTGCTTTTATTTCAGTACTGTAAATTATAAAATATTGGCACGGAAAAAAATTTAATGATAAAAACGATTACAAAATATTATGTGCAAGTCAATACAATCGCATGTCGAGAATAATGAGCATAATATTATAATATTATATTATATAAAATATGTGGTGAAGCTGTGAGGACTAGTGTATAATATTCACAATTCTTGGTAGTTATATAGGTATGAGAAAAAAACATTTTGTAAAACGATCAACAGCTCAAAGTTTTGTACCTACTTATATATAATATATTATAATGTTTTTATATTTTCTCTCGATCGTAAAACTTTTGGTTTAGAATTATTGATAAACTCGATGCACTGAGCTGAATGTATGGAACTCGTATATTAATAGAAACGAAAATATATACCTGCCGATACGAGAGCTGCCGTTTTGATTTCGGTCCCTAGTTATGATATTATGGATAAAATCTTTTTCCAATAGTTATTTACTGATTCGACAGTAATTTATATGCTTAGGAAATATAATGGCAGCAAACATTGGGTCACAGTTTTTCTTGTATAGTATAATAGCTACACACTATACGTAATAACCGTAGGTACGATAACTACGATATTCAGTTCAGCGATTCGATGCCAAAAAACTTTAATTGACGTAGGTAGGGAAATAAATAAATAATTGGATATCCGTGCATAAGTTTTTTTAACTAAAATGCATAATAAATTATACTTTGACGTGTATGGTAAACAATAAAGTATCACTATTAGATCCTATACGATTATTGTTAAATTAATTAAATACTTAGTATTTTTGCCGTTATTTTATTCAAATCAGCAAAAGCTTTTTTTTCAATAGTACTTCAATGAATACAATTTGAACAAAAAAAATAGAAAAAATTGATTCGCCAGTAATATTTTATTAAAAATAATAACTGGAATGAATAAGGACAATATTTCAGCCTAGGCCTAACGCATTAATAGATAATAAATAAAGAAAACAACATTTTTCCAACTGTTGTTTTTTTTATTTTTAGTGGCATAACAATGATTTTTATTTATTTATTTATTTTTTATCCTGTAAAAAAAATTTCTACCAGAAGTAGTGCTTTGATTTCAACACATAGTACCTTATCTCTTAGAAAATTGGATCAATATGGTACTTTAGAGAGGTCATTTTTTGATTTTCTCAATGGTTTTTTAACGCAATGGGAAAAACCACCAAAATAGAATATTGCCAAGCCATTTTTTTCGAACTGTCTATTTATCACCATAGAAACGAATACAATTATAAAATACCCACTATAAAATGAAAATGTATGAATTTACATTTATTTTAATTTATATTTATTCAATTTACAACTTTTATAACTGGAAATTTGAACCATAATAGTTCCCCATATTGGTAGGTATCGCATTCAAAGTATGAATTTAACAGTTGAAATTCTTTAAGAATTATTTAACAATCGTGATTTAAAATAAACTATTTTCAAGATATTTAGATAAATAGTCAATCTCAATATAGGTTTGTTCTTTGTACCTAACTTAGGCATACTTTTAATCTGAGTTATCTTAGTATATTTTTCTAATATTATTATAACAAGAATCAAATACCATTAGGTAGGTATTACCTTAGCCTCCTAATAAAGAATCCAATTTAATGCTATTGCAAGAAAAGTATGATAGGAATTTATGATAGGAAAAGTACGAAATAAAATGTAAATGTCCAAAACTAAAAAATATGAAAGGTTATGAATTTCAACTCCTAAATTCATACTTTGCATGCGATACCTACCAATATAGTGAACCTATGTGGTTCAAATTTCAAGTTTATCCCAGAAGTGCACCATAAAACATTGCACTTTTTCCTTTACACCATTTTTTTTAATTCTCGTACATATTATCTAAGACATTAATATGAACAATCGAATACCATTTACCAATTTACTATTATTACTTTAGCCACCTAATAAAGAATCCAAATTTATGATATTGTAAGAAAAGTAACTGTGAAGTAATTAATTACGATTACCTATGATAACAAATAAAAATAATAATACTGATTTTGATGTTTGAATGTTAAAATAAAAATAATGTTTGTCAACAAATTTATTTATGGTTTTTTTTTTTTTGAGAGCCATTACATTACCAATTAAACTACAGTGTATAAAAAGTTAGTTATATGAAAAAATTATTTAGCTCTTGTAAAAAAACCTGAGTACAATGACATAAGATACACTCTGTATACAAATTTATAATATATTTCTACTTATAATTACTAATTGTTACACTTATCATGCGCTCAGAATCATTTTTTATAGTTTTTTACGCTCATTGAATTCAAATCGAACACTGTAATAATAATACAATATCCTGTCCGAGGACTGAAGGGACGATGGACGAACTTCCAACACCACTGACATATTCCACCCCAATGCACTTACCCATTTTTTTTTTATATTGCGCCATTGTACAATGATTAAAATAATCAATTCTCGAATTGAAATATTACATCACTTAAATTATACAGGTTTAGTTCTATTATTGTACAATGCGTGACGTTAAAAACTCAATATTATGTTAAATGCACAATACAAACGTCTGTAAACTATTTAAAAATTTAAAATCAAAGTCATATCTATACTTAGGTACACTATAGGTATTGTTTTCGTACATATTTATTATATATTTTTTACACGCTAAAAAGTTATGAATCATTTAACACGTGGTCGTTTTTGTTAAGTAAACTATAAGTGAGTAGGTAACTAATATTATATTCCGTAAATTAAGTTTAAAAAAATAATTGATTTAATGTTACGAATCAAAAAAAATGCCTACCCAGTAAAAGTATAATATAATAAAATTTTTTTGTAATCTTAAAATGCGTATAGCGTTGTTTTTAAAGATTATTTTAGTAGCTAATTTAATTTTTTTTTAACTCATTTTGTATATTCTTGTTTCAAAACAAATTATATAAAGAGCTATACCTCATAGTCATGTACGGATATACGTTACATCTCATATTGTATAACATGCTTTAATGTTATGTTATTACTTTTTGTGCAGAATAATTCAAATATTACATATTATGATGGCAGTGGTGTCATACAAAATGTAATACAGTTTACAATATTTTTTATTCGAATTGAAATTTGATATTGTTGACTTTTAAAATATTTACTTCTTAAATTATAAACTTAGAGCATGGTATTTTTTTCACTTTAATAAACACTTATAATTACAGTGAAAGAAACCGCTTAAAAATGTTAACAAATATATTGCATACAATTTCAATACAATTGAAAAAGAACAGCAATTTCGGATGACAAAAAAACCTTCCGATAAAATACCGTTCATATAACAATGAAATATATTTTTTACTTACCAACAATTGTGGACGAAGATCTAAATAAAATAATAATATATTTTCAACGGATTGTTAGAATGTGGCTCGTTTGTCGTATCAGACTATTCGAGAATGAACTATTATCCCATAATTTCACGTTTGAATAGGCGCAAAATGATAGTCTTTTTGAATACTGAAAATGTGTATCCAATTTGGCACAAACACAAAATATGCACAATAACAACAATAAATTGAGAAATGTTTAATGTTTCGGTTGTGTGTTAATTAAAAAAATAAAAATTATTTTATATTGTAAAATGTTTGAATGTTAAAATTATAACAAAATATTGTTCACAAGTGTTTCAAAGATAATATATTATAATGGAAAATAGTAAATTGTATTTTTTAATGCATTTAAATCGAATAAAGTTTGAAAAAAAATACCAACAAAACGACCACAATGCTTTTAAATCACTTGTAATGTTTTATGTCTCGAGTTATTATCGCACTTCTTTGATTTTTTTTTTTTACGATATCTAGCCAAATGTATTCTTTTATAACATTTGTAAAAATTCTACCATTAAAACTAACGTCATATACGTTACCTACATTGAAATACCACAGAGTGAATATTTTTTAAAAATAAGTCGTTTATTCCAATATATACTTACAGATCTAAAAGAACCAAACAAAATAATGTTTTACATTTTAATATAAAATAATTTGGTAAACGACTCTAAACGTGTTTTAACTTTTTAAGTGTAAGCGATGAAAAAAAAAAAAACATGACTTTGAAATATTTGTTCACCATACACAGATTTATGTCCCGATAACCCGCGATGGGAGTTTTTCAATCATATTATTATTGACACGTACATGTGTCACGTAGTTTTATGGGTACTTATAATGGAATTACTATTTTTTTATTATACCACACGGGAAATGATTTAGGTACCTACCTATATATATATATATAATAATATAACTCATACAACACAGAATCACAAATATTGCAAAAGGTCCAACTACGTTATAGTCTTGATGTTGCACGTCTTATCGAGTGGTCTGCAATATAAGTTATAACTGTCCACGTGTTTCCTTTGTTCTCGTCAGATTCTTCAAGTTGTTCTAGTTTGTTGTTGAGCTGAGAGCGAACCGACTAAATTCGTATACCTGTATACCTATTTATATGGCTGGTGTAGTTTTGTCCATTGGGTCGATATCACCGGGCAGACACAATAATAGCAACCTTTATAGCGTTTTACCAAACCATTTGCCGACCGACTGTGTTTGATAGATCATAAACCACACAATAGTTTATTTTCCAAACCCAGTAATAGGTGTACTGAATGTAATTAAGCTAATAACAGAACGTTTTCATCAGAAATAGATAATAATATGTACCTATCCCCCACAGTATGTGGTTTTGCAATAGACACTAGCACGAATACTCCTTGGCAAATAAAATTATTGATTATTTTAACCCATTGTTTTCTTAGTTATTCATCTGTCATAGATCTCTATAATTTAACATTATATTTAGCAACAAATTTATACATACATATTATAAGGTGGATAGCTAATAAGTACAATTTTCAGTGAAACTCGTTATAAAATAGGTACATACCTATTAATGTATATTTTAAATTTACTGTATAGGTATTTGGTAAACAAAACATACCATAAATCGTTTTCAACAGTTGTCCGTTCTCATATTAACTGTGTTTATATGAATAAATATATTTATTTTATTTTAAAATAGACATTCATCATGATTGAGTACATTTTATTTTAGTCTATATTTAATATGATTATCTAAAGTTTTTATGATTTTCATTATTTTGTTTGGACATTTTTGTTTATAGTAAAATACTGTGCAACCGACCGAACATGTTTCAAAATAATCTAAAAAACCAAAGTGTTTCATTGTAAAACGTGAAATGGTTATTATATTATGGCAATCGATTTTCACTATAAATTAATAATAATAATGTTCTATTATTGTTATTATTATTTACTTTTCACCATAATATTATCAAATACAACTAGTATACTATTTAAACTCTGAGACACAGAGAAACATTTGATTTTTAGGACTGATAAGCCACTTCCAATTTAAATTTAAGCATTTACTGTAGAGGTTTGTTATCTATTACTGAATGTAATTAATTAATATTTTATTGTTCAACAATGACAACACAATCGATTTAAACTAAACCAATCAACATGTAAATTACTCGAAATCTACGTAAGTGTATTAACAGTTAATTAATATTATCTACTTAACAACGCTATTCACACTTCGATGATCACATCACACTATTATATATGTCCATTATTCAGTCTACGATTAATCAATTAACATATTTTGACCATACCAACATCCATGACATGTCATGTTTTAGTTTTTATTTTATATTAATTTCATTTCATCTGACCGACATTGCCATTACCAACCTATTCGTGCTCACAAAAAACTATTGTTATTTTCTTGTTGTCACTAATTTTGTTGATTTTTTATTTAGCTACATATTTAAACCATATTTTATCCCTAGTGGATATTGAAACCTTAAGTAGGTACTTAGTAATTGTGCATATTTGTTATGATTAAAGGCCAGATTTATATCCTCTTAAAACACTTAAAATATTCTCTAAAAAACCTTCAAATATTCTCTTAAAAATTTAAAAAATATGCTAAAATATGCAAAATAATCAACAAACATCATTATTTGCTTAAATATGCACTTTTAAATTTTTTTTTCAACATTATTTTTAGTGAGGTATTAAAAGTTGCGTATTCTAATGGAATACTATTGCACTTTAGTAAGAGTTGGAAATAATTTAAAAAAAAAATTGTAAATCTTCAAAAAAAATTGTTCTGGGTACCTTAATAATAAAATTAAAAATAAATATACATTTTTTTCTCTCAATTTACGAAATATTCTAAAATATGCTGTTAAATATTCTCGAACCCATGAAATATTCTCAAATATGCAAAAAAAACTTTTTTTTACGCATTCAGAATTGAACGAATCGTCCAAATGTTTTTCTCTCATAAGACACTGCATAGACCCAATAACGATATGTAAAAACATATAAATCCGGTCTTTGGTTATGATGATGAACAAAAAATTAAGAAAAACACCTAACACCGATTTGTCGGTTTTTGTAAAATTGTTATGCAACCTATTACGTTTCAATTGCATTTGCACTAAAAAGGACCAATATTTTATAATAATCCATCGTCTTACACCCTGCGGGGCTCCTGAGCGTGAGTTTATTTTCTCACAGTTTTCCTTTGATGATGACATTGCAATACAACACAATGTTTCTTCAAATCCGTTACCGGCTGAGCTGCACATAATTTACTATATTCATTGTCTGGGCCGTCTTAGTCACATCTACCGCGTGCCTTTATTAGAAACATATTATATTATTATTATATGATAATGAGGTCAGGGGGTACATATATATATATAATATTATTAATAAACAAATATCAAAGCACGTTAACCATATCGTCGTCACGTTCGCTTTGAGCGAATTAATTCGATAGCATCAGCATTTTATTGTCGTGTACTTACTTATTACACTTGTATGTGACGTACCTATACATGTTAATATAATTTTCACTACAATACGAGCTATCACAATTTACACAAGATACACGTATCTCTTATCATCTTCTACAGCATCATCATTATATTATAATGATATAATATATTATGTCAATATCCGGTAGCGTGGGGGTGTATACCTCTATACCTACCTACTTATATATTATATAACAAATAACAACGTTAATAGTGTGAGATCTAATATTACGCCTCAAACGCGATTGTACATTATATTATATTTATTCCATAAATGTATAGATATATTTTTGTTGTTGTTTTTTTTTTCCATTCGCTTTTCTCTATTCACCACATTTTAGATTAATGGTTTTAATGTTATACTCGTTTCATTCCGCCAGCATACGTATGTATCCTCCTTTCGGAGTTATGTTATACTTAGTATCCAAGCAACGTCATCAATTTTATATCCGTTGAAAAAAACTTGTCTTATTTTATTCTCTCCATGCTATTATAGTAATATCACATCTGCGCTACACATTTTGGTGTACGGCAAACAAATATTGTATTATTATTATTATACAACGTGCATGCGTTAAACAGGGAATTGTTTTTGTTATTTTTCCCTATTGTTACATAATATTTGTTTTTAGGTAACCATTACCTATATAAAACACCACTGTGAAAAACATAATAATGAACACGTCATTATTGTTATGAGTAGTGATATGTTTATTATGTACATTTAACCTATTTAAACTTATATTGAGGTAAACGTCATGTGGTTTTACTTAAATATTATAATCCAAAATAAAAATATAAATTCAAAAAAAAAAAAAATAAGTGAACATCGCTCTGATGAAAGAACATTTTTAAGGTATCTTATTGATGTTGTTTTTTTTTTGGAGTGAAACAAAAACGTTTTTGAAAGGTAAACAAAACTGTTTTTATTTAATTTAATTAATGGTTTCTTTATCGAATGAAAATTCAACCCAAATTCAACTAAAAATAAATCATTTAGGTAACGTTTTTCTTATAATAATATTCAAAGAAAATCGTAAGAAAAATACTATAGATTAATATAATCTGTAATGACTAATGGTTGAGGTTGTTTTTATTAAAACAAAAAAAAAACCATTTAGCATTTTTGGGCAAACTCATTTTAATTTAACATATATTTCTAAACACAATGAAATGTTTCCCTAAGATTATAAATAGTTGACCGATATTGAACTATAGAAACCACCGAATTTTTTTTATTGTATTTTAAAATTTAAATACATCATAATATAAGATAATTTGATATTTTTAAAAAATTTGATTGTAGTTTGTACAGTTCAATATCGGTGAACTATTTATAATTTTAATCAAACATTTTATTGTGTTTAGAAAATGAGAAATTAAAAAAAGTTATGAGGAAAATCATTTTTACAAAATGTGTTCTTTATCAATAACATTAATAATTTAAAAAGAGCTGAACATTTCCTTTATTTTTCTCAAAAAATATATAAGTACTGTATATTATATTATTAAATTGTAATATCTTAATTTTCTTGAATATGTAAAACAAGTATAACATATTCACTGGTTTTATGGTATGAATTATAATCTACCTATCATAATTCAATACGTAATAGTAATATTATATTTCCAATTTCAACAACATTTGTCCTTCAATAATGTCTAAAAAAAATGAGAAAAAAACAACTAATGTAGTAGGTATAGGATATTGTCTTATATTTTTAAGCTTATTAACCAAGATAAAACAATTTTTAAGATCACCTCAAAATAAAAATAAAACATTTGAAAAACGCCTATAGGTAAATAGCTTAAATTTGATCTAAACATTTTAGAATACAAAACATTCTATTAATTAAGAAACAGTAAAATGTTTCTAGTTCTTACGATATTTTATGCCTTTTAAATTACAACAAAAATCTAAATTCGTCATTTTACGAGGGAATATCCAATTTTGCCAAAGTTTAAACTTGATAAAAAAATATTTCTGGAATTACAAATATTCAACTTTTTAATAATTCTAGTTACCAAAACTTGAAAGCTTGTATTAAATATGCAAACCTTAGGTAAGAAATATAATACATAGTATGCATTTTTACCTGATTCACATATTTTTACAGTTTCTACGAATTTTGTCAAAAATTTAACATCAAGGGCTCATAAAATATATTGTGGATTCAAGCTCAATATTTGTTTTTAATAGTTGTATTAACAACTTGTAAGGAACCTTGTGTTAATGTTACAAGCTTTATAACTGTATTTTCATCGTTATAATATGAAAGATCTAAAGTTTAAAATGTCTATAGAATGTCTATGTTCAAGAAGAGTCGACATATTTTTAATATGCCAAAATAAATTGTTGGTAAAAATTGCAAGTTTATAATATAAGGTTCTTCGTTTTTAGTAAAATAACAAAATTAATTTTGTCAATAACTGAATCTTGTTTGCAAAAGATTCCCGTTCTCAATATTTATTTTTGTATTCCCGATTATATGCAACAATTTAAAGAAATATATATCATTAAATCTAAACGTCCTATCGGAATTTAAAATATTATTTAATATTAAATACTTTATATTCAAAGTACGATAATTTAATATATATTTTTGCCAATCATACTCGTTACGTCATGGTAATGAATATTGTACTCCTTAAAGGTATTATAATATTATATTGGTTGTACAAATTTTGATTTATATATAAAATACTATATTAATTTTCATCACAATTTTCATTATTTTTTAGTCTCATCTAACCTTTTAGTCTTGTACACTTATATTATTATTGAATATTTGAATAGTATTTGTGTGTATATTATTATATAGATATACCTATAAAAATTAATATATTTACCTACATAGAGTGTAATTTATCATACCCAACATTTCAGAAATAATACTGTTGGATTACATTTCGGTGATAAATGAGAGGTAGATAGCTTGTGTACAACTCACAATATTATTCTGAAATCAGCATCATCATAATGTATTAAGCATATGATTAGGTCAATTCTTATATCATATGCATAAATCAATATTTTGAAGGTACCTACATCCCAATGTAATTAGGTATATGTGATTATTGAATTATTGTTGGGTATGATGAGGTGAAGCATCCCATTACCCATGTAATCCGTGATCATTACTTTCATTAGACGATCTGTAAGAAGCACTTTAGTGCACCCATTATTTTCACTTAAACCGCTCCTATGATCGGCAATAACCGTTTCAAACCTCGTAATTTTATGAATATTTCTAAAAAAAAACAAAAATCCACATTATTATAATATTTACAAAAAACAATATGACTGCATCTGTAGAAACTTCCGTTATCCGACGAAATGGGAATGACAATTATGGGATCACTTGAAATAATTACTCATTCGCTTAACGTAAATTACTACACAAAATATCACAATTTATAAAACACGGATGTCTAAAAATGTAAAAAAAACATCTCTCCAAGATATTCTGAGTTTAGTCTAAACGCTGAGGTTGCCCCCTGGTGGCAAGAATATTTTTTAGCATGCATTTTCCAAACGTTGGTTGAGATAGCGCCACCATAAATATTTTTTTATATTTTCTTATTCGTAAAAAAAAAATCACACCCTAGAAGCTGAGTAACACAAAATAATAAACTCGTAATTGTTTGCTACTAAAACTATTCGCCACAAATATCTTGTGTAATATTTTTTGAACGTCCCTATGCATATTATTTAAAAAATGTATTTATCTAAATAATTTCACATTGTATTCTTAAACAATGTATAATTTAACGATCTAAGGATATTATTGTCACGGTTTTTCTCTTCAATCAATAGGATTTCTCGTAATCTTACTAAATATAAAAAAATTATATTATGTCATAGAAACATTTCTAAATTTCATCCTAAACAATATTTTAAGGTAATTTGTTTAAACGTGCAAAAATCAAGTTGACATAAAAAAAAATATAATCTAATATAATATAAAATACGAATAATTATATTTAAAATAAACAATACAATTTATTTTAAAATAGTTTCTGATATAAATACGCAACTAATAAAGATTAAGTATTTCATAAATATTAAATATGAACAAGAAAATATACAATTTTAGAACATGTCAAAAATTATGTATGTACTTTGAGTAAAAAAAAATGTAATTCTTAGGATCAGCCTATGACTTAGCTGTCAGGGCTCATTCCTAATAAAAAAAAAAGATCCTTGTATCTTCTGGAAATATAATAAATTTATGTGTTGTGTGGAAAAAAAATGGATCAATAAAATGAAATATACATCAAAATCTGTAGCTTATAGTCTATAATTTGTATATATTATAGACGTTTTGAGTTGAGCTTTTGTTTTATAGTAAAAACGTCTTATAGAAACTTATAACTTAATAATATACATTTTATACCGTAATAAATATTGATTAAAATGTGCAAAGTAGGTTGCCAGATTGGTTTATATTTATTTAAGAAAATAGTTTGTTTCTAAATAGAAATTAAACATTTTCTAGTTTGATTAATGATTGTGTATCTGGACACACAATATTAATTGTTAATACTCCAAATACCTTCTGAAGGTTAAACAATAATAATGATTTAAAATGGGGGACGAGGTGGCCGAGCGGTCTAACACGTCGTCTGCGGCGCTGGCGGTCGCGGGTTCGATTCTCTCGGCCACTGGGCGGCATTTTTCTCCGGCCAAGTCACGGTGTCCGGAGAACAAGTGCCGCCATCCCCCACTCCGGGGCATGGCAGAAACCTACGGGTGCCCCATTCGAAATTCTGCCAAAATACACCCACGTGTAACAACCTACAGTTTCCCCCCCACAGGCTAATAACCTTGCAGTTGATGCCTTAAAAAAAAAAAAAAAAAATAATTTAAAATATTATTTTTATCAAGCCCGCACCGAAAGTTTGGTTTTCGATATCGGTCGAAGCGTTGGAAAACGTCCTTTTTCCGTCCAGCTGGCGGTAAAGTGGAAATCCCTAAAGGCTCTGCCAAACAGAACGCGTTATAACGCGCGTTAAAGCGTCAAAAGGCTCTTCCGCTTCGTAACAAAATAACGCTTTGTGTTTGACAGAGCCTTTAAAGTGCCGGGTGGTAAAGTGGAAATTCCCAAAAGGGTTGGGCTCACATACAACCGAGTATCTCCTGCACGACCAGTCACTGGAATCTATACCACGGTCCTTACGAAACATAGACTTTTGGTAACATCTTATATTCATATTATATAACCTCCATGCGTGATGCCTAAAATAAATAAAACCAAATCGTTTCTTTCATGAAATATTATTGTCGTAGAATATTAAATGGACTAGTTGATGCATAGATCCCTGCATGGCCTTTGCGGCGATGGAGTGCCAAAGAATAGTATGTGTGGCTCGTGCGGGAAAGCAATTTCCTGCCCTTGCCACACAATATATTATTTCATACACCCACATAGAGCGCCATCTAGTGTAAGTTTCAAATTTTTCAAATATTATTTATATAAAAATAAAACTAATAATTGTAATTGTCGTTGTTCTCGACTGTAGTAATGTTATAAATATTTAAAATTTAAATTCTATACCAGGGAGTTTGAAATGTATTATTAAAGTGTGATATAACATTTACTATTATTACTTTATGGTACGATTAAATTATTCACTCTTTGCACAAAATATGAAATGCAAAAATATTATTGTTGTATTTCCAAAAAAAAAATTATAAGTACCAAAAACAATGCAATTATATATTAAAGTATTTTTTTGAACTATTTAACTCGAGGTTATCTTTCTGAATTTTGCATAATCTTCCAGCTTATGTTTAATTAATACCTAATATCTGCACTACATGAGAAATTATCAAATATTAAACTAAAGCTAACAATAAAATGCTCATTAAATCATCAACTTTATTAAATGGAAATTGAATATTAAATCAAATCATGTACTGAACCCGTTGTTGTATATATATTCCATATTTTCTTGTTTGAAACATTGTAAATTTTCTATTATATGAGTCTTACCAAAACTGTGTGTTCGTGAATAATGTTTGTGTGAACGATATATTATCAAAATCAGATAAGTTTGAAATATTCATAATCTGTTTCATAATTGTGTACAGATTTGATATAAAATATGTAGGCATCGTGTATAAATATTACAAAGAAAATGGTTACATTTGTTGTATTATTATTATTATTTCCATTCAGTTTAAAACTACACTAAAACTTTTAGTTTGATTACAAAAGTTAAATTCGGTGTTTTGAAAATAACTCTATAACACGAAATAATTGTTTTGTGACTCAAAAATATTGAAGAATTATTTCTAAACCTAAAATATTGATCACACTATCGTGTCATAATATATTGCATACACAATGCATTACATAATATGGAATAAAGTAATAGTTTTTATTTTTTTAAAGACAATCTTATAATTCACAAATTAAAATGATTTAGACTTCACAAAGTTTTAAACAGTAGTTCCACGAAAATATACTATTATTATCAATCTATTCAATATACAACTAAATAACAATCACTTTATACTATAATTATTTGCTAAAAATATATGAATGCGTGTTTAGTTAATTAATTTTTAAATTATCGAAGATTATACGCACTTGTCTTAATAAAAAATTGAATTTATTTGTCAGTAAGGTATTCATCTTAATAACTGTACATATGTAATATGATATATAATATAATATACTTAGTAGGATTTATATATTTTTAAATTCATTGAAGTAAAAAAATCGAAGCAAAAGTTTGCATTTGATTTATATAGAATATCTTTGAATTTATTACACAACTTAACTTTCAGCTCCAGTTAAAATAATCATATGCTTTCAATAATATAAAAAATATTATATCATAATTTGTTGGGACATTGCCAATACACTAAAAACAGACAATATTGCTTTTATAGTTTTATTATTATTTTATTGAATAATAAATCGTTGGTATAATTTTGAATATGTCTTAAGATTTATAATTTATTTCCATCGCCATTGTTTTTTACAGCCGTTATTTTTGAGCAAAAAATAACGATTTTAATATAAAATACTAAAATTGGCTAACATAAAATGTAAATATTATTAATAAAATTATAAAATATTCTTCAGATTTGATGAAAATAATTTAGTAAATACATCAATAGAGCTTATATTTCTACAAAAGTTTGATTATTGTTCACAGAGTTTATATTACTAAGAGTAGATAAAATTGTTTTACAAATTTAAATTATTTACACTCACGTGCGTTTATTTCATAAGAATCTAAATAGTTTTTTTTTTTTTTAATAAAATGTACGTATAGTTATTATGTTTATACAATATTAAGAGTTTCAAATGATACTAAAAAACAAAGGTTATGCACTATAAAACCATATTGTTAAAATAATAAAAAATAACTACACTAAAAATTCGTTGCTTAAAAAAAAATTACTGTCCTCGTTGTCGAGTTTAATTTAAATGTTGTTTGACTGATTCAGAAGTAGTTAATTGTATATAATTGCAACATGTTCTGATAAATATGTGGCTAACATATAATATGTGTATAGTATTTATATTGTAACCACATGAACAAATTTAGTATACATATTATTCTGGTAACTCTGAATGACAATAAAAACCCTTTAATTTTGCGGTTTCATTGTAGCAGTTGCGTAGAGCAGTACCTACCTAAATAATAATAAAAAAAAACCCAAAACAATAAGGAAATACTGGAATATTAATTACACTTTGTCAATTGTTGACAACATTTTATTATTTTGATGTACTTCAAGTACGATAAACTATAAATTATTTCAATTTCACTCATATATTTGTATCATAACTTTCCATACATGTAAACTAATTTTCAAAAAAATGAACGTCATGTTACTTAATGAGCTGTTAATATTAAGACGTTATAAAATATGTTTGAATCTTTCTATTTAAATTCTTAAATTTTTTTCTTTAAATGTTGAAAAGAAAAATGTATGATTGGTCAAAAGTTTGAAATTAGCTGTAGCGATTCAAAAATATCGAAAATACATTTATATAGTTTTTTAGTTTTATTTTATAAGCATATGAAATTAAAATGTTAATTAAAATTTGCAAAATATTCAATAGTTAAAAATTCCAAGCATGTTCAATTTTAAATGCATGAACATTTATTAAAAATGTCATCGATAATTTTTCTTAAAACTTTTAAAAACATTTCAAGTTATAATGTCCACAAAACTGGATACTTAGTAAAAATTATCGATTTTTGTTATTTTGATGTAGTTCTAAAAATATTATTCTTTTAAAAGTTCAAAATATTTAATTAATTTCAATGTATTTTTTTTCATTCGAATTTTCAAATTTATTTAGTTTTTTTCTTTCAAAAGTGAAAAACAGACTTGTACAGAAAATGTAGCTCAAAGTTCTCCATAATATATTGTGCTTATTGAAATTTAAAAATATTGATTACTTAACTATACCTATTTACTTGTTACAAGAATGTAACTCAAAAACTATAACTAGTATCCGTCTCCCCACTAAGAACTATTTCTTGAATGTGTTTATAAGTCATTGAAATAAATAAATGTTATAATATTAGTTTTTACGTTGGCTCCAACAAATGTAAGACCGTTATTACTGCATCCAATTTTTGTGTATTATAAGGTCCATATAAATTATGTTATTTACGTAACTCATATTTTGCTTACTTTCCGTTTTTAATTAATTTTTAAGACGTGTACGATTAATCAATTTATTATAAATTGCTTGTAATAATAAATTAAAAGATATTTTACGTTGCGTTATTTTTACCGATCGATGATATTCCCTAATTCCCTATAGATAAATTTATTTATCGCTGACACGCAAGAAACGTGTTCAACAGTTCCCTGGAGTACTTTAAGGTACAAATATCGTTACCTACCTAGAATAAACTAAATTGGTTGCAATACCCTTCCCTATTATAGTGAGAACGATATTGTTCTATACTCTTTTGTTAGACTGTCAATGCGTGCTGTGAATTATACTGATAGTATGCGATGCGATGCGTATAATAAGCGACCTTTGTCTTACAATTGTTCGTGTGTAACATTTTGAGTATAAATTTGAAATTAAAGAAAATCTGTTTTTAATAAAATATTTCCAATTTCATTATTGTACTGGAGTTGATGAATCAGTATTATTTATTTCAGTTTGTGGTTACAGGTTAGTACAAAAACGATAGGTATGAAACATTGCAAAATCTAACAATATTTGCATTGATTAATTTCAAACATTTAAATTATATATTTACATATTATTATGTAATATTAGGTTCGGTATCCATAACATGTGTAGTGTGTTGTTATCAATTTTTTTTTCAAATCAATGCAATTGTAAGATTGATAAACCACCACCTGCAGATGAAAAATCTTCCAAAATCCGTTAGTTTACAACTCTTAGAAATTTAATTTAACAATCGCTGATTGCTGATTTCCAAATATGAAATAGGTATTTACGATAATTGGCTATAAAGATACTCTTTGACTGTACACTATAAAATATAACGCTAAACAGAAAAAGTTAAATATGTTTCATTGTGTCAAATAAATAGTAATTTATTTATTTTAAACTGTATTTTATATGAAAAAAATCACTCTTTCCATAAAACGCAATATCTTGATGTTTTTTACTTTTTAGAAAACATTTTATATATCCTTAGAAATCTTATAGCTTTTTCCGGAACCAAAATATATTTTACTTTGTTTAAAAGCCTAAGTGGTTACTTACCCGGGACGTTGTAACTTTTATATGGCTAAATGAAACGCTATACGTTTGATCAAATGATCCATCACCCCAAATTGACCTCACCGGTTTTAATCATTTAAAAAGTATGTTCACTCTAGAACGTTAAATTTCCAAGAAAACCATGGTAAATCTCATATTTGAAAATATGTGTTCCTCTGAAAAACCAAATATTTTTTTTAACTTTTTATGAAATATTTTTATTTTTGTGTGATTTTAAAACTTGAACAACAATGTATTGAGTAAAATTGGATTTTTAAAGCACTATAATATGCTTATGAAGTGTCTATAATTACATTTATCGAGGGTACTATTATAGTTCGAATTTAATCGAAGAAAAATATAAGGGTTGGGATCTATTTTCGAAATTGACATATTTGACTAAATAGTGTATAATATATTAATTATTGATGTAAACTATTTACATTCTCCTATATTATACGATTTATACGAACCTTTGTGCTGCTGATGTATGTTTAAAAAAAAAAAAAACAATATGAATTTAATGTTGTTATTATTTTTATTATTGTTATATTTATTTTGTAATATAAGCCGTACGTGTATTGTTAGTTCTTAAAATAAAAGTTGAACTAAATGCGTTGTAATGTTAATCATAAAAAATAATACATTGTACCTATATCATATGCATGTAAATGCGTTTCAGTGATTGTATAAATTTAATTTTAGATTCTGGGTGGATCGCTGAATGTATTGATTTTACAATGATGAGGGTTTTTTTTATGTCTATGTGCACACGTTTTATAGTAGAAAAAAAGCTTTGATCTTCAGCTTTGAGCATGGTAAGAGAATTGGATCTATTTGGTACTTTTACGAAAATTGAAAATTATTCCAGATTCATAATACTTTTCAAAATGGGAAAAACAAAAAAAAATGATATGGAAAACGAGAACTTATACGCAAAACTAGTTTTCAAAAAAAAAATACAATTTGTTTCTTTGTTGTAGTCCAATAACACCGGATTTTTATCAAATATTGATATACTTAAGCATGTATACAAGACTTTATATAATTTTAAAATATTTTGGTTCTTTTTGTGCTGTATACAGATATTTTTAATTTCCGACTCTTTTAAGTATTTATTTTTGGTTTATGTACACTTGAATTTTTGTTTGTAATTAAAAACCATAACAATGTAAGAGGTTTATAAGGTTCTTTGTACCTAGTTTGTTCTTTGATTTAATAAGTATATAAATAATATACACTAACAAATTATTTTATAAGCATTCAAAGCAAGAATTTTTACGATTTTTCATCAAAATCAAGACAAGTCGAAGAATAATTTGTTGTTAAAAATTCATAAAAATTTTAATATTCATACCTCAAGTTAGAAAATTAAATTCAACGTTCATTCATTCATACATTTTGCTTACTAAAATTATTATAAAAAGTTGAGCTCAATATTTCAATATCACATGTGGAAATGTTGACAATGGATATCCACACATTAAGTATTGATTTCAAATCAATCGATTTTTATATTGTGTTTAAATTCAATAAATATAATTCTCAGATCTTTGAAACATTCCAGTATTATTTAAATTATGTTATATTAATTCAAAATGCAAATAAAATTGTAATAACTAATAATATAACAAATGCATTTTTTTGCATTAATTAAATTACTAATGGCAAAATATAATACTATAGGAGTAATATAAGTATATCATAAAAATATATACTTAGGCTGACAGACCACTCATTATTGGTTTTTGTTTGCAATGATTTATCATTGAATTTAAATTTAACACAAACGTATTACTCAATCAAGTGGCAAATAAATAACAGAGGTACTTGCCCACATTTTACATTAAACAAATATTTAAATACCTAATATAATAATATATGAACATTTTTCATTTTTGATTAGATATTATATTTTTTCTCATTACTTTGAAGTATGATTTTTACATATTCAGTTAATTAAAACATAAAAAGTAATTTAAATCTAGTTATTAAGTTATTAGAAATATATTTATATCTACAAAATATGCATATTTTTTTGGTTCATAAGTTTTAATTCAATCTGTTACAAAAAAGAGAACAACAAGAAAAATTGATGGTAAATATAGGTTAAAATAAAAAGGCAGTTTACACAGACTGTAGAGGCCTCCCAGCGGAGGTACTACGACATGAGTAAGACTTTATAGTTAGACTAGCTAAAATAATTTAATAATATCTTGTGATGGAATTATTTTTGTAGAGAATAATATGTACTTTAATATTTTAAAAGTATACAACTAATTTAGTTAAATCAATTATGTAAAGAAAATTCCGTCTGGAACAAAAAGGAATTAATTTTATACTTTGTAAGATGAAAGTAAAAATGTAATGAACAACCCCATTAAAGTGAAAAACCACTTCTTAGTAACACCACATTCTGTAATGTTTGACTTTTAAATTAGCCTCACATTTTATCCGAGTGTGAAACGAAACCATAAATTAAATTTAAACAAGACACAAGCTTAAAATAGTCTCCCTTCAAATTTAAATTACAATCAAAACATATTTCCATGTTAATATTTTGTGTCTATTTAATTTGTTTTAAATTTATACCATTGATCTTTGCAAAACGATTTTCGTATTGTCATTTGATTGTTTTTTTTTTTTTAACTTTATCAAACATTTATTGAATTTAAAATATTTCAAGAATATTGATATCCACTACTGTTGTAACTATTAATTCTGTTAGTATTTAATAATTTTTCTACTTTCAGAAAGGTTGAAAATTATCAGAAATCGAACTGTATACTGTAATATAATATAAAAAGAAATAAAATAGATCACATTTTTCATGGATTTAATAAAAAAATAAATACGAAATGCTACACTACGTAGTTTTTTTTTTAATTTCTTCATTTTTATTGATAGCCGTTACGATATAAAATATATATTTTAAAATTAATCGAAAAATATTTTAAAATGCACACTACCCTCTAATCAATTTTATCATTCTAAAGATAATTAAAATGTATACAATATACTTATATCTGACAAGTAATTTACAGCTATAAAATATTTTTTTTATGTTTTTTTTGATTATAATATCTATTTTTAATATACTTAGAAACAAAGGTTATCGATTTACTTAGTATATGGATTTAAATTCTCAACATGCACCGTTATTATGATGTAGTTATATACATTTTATACAAATTAATATTATTATAACATTATGTCGGAAACGTCGTTATTGTATGGATTTAGATGCCTTAACGGAAAATATACAGTTCACAGGCAAAGTGCCCATGACTAGGTACTGATATAATGTAAATCTATATTTTATAATACAGTCTCGACCAAAAGATCCATCTTATCACACGTCATATCAGCTAAGCCTTTTAAAGTCAATACATTTTTTTTGTAAATCTGGTAATTATTTGAAAAGAAATTATGGTAATTTTGACAGAACACATTCAGCATTAATTATAGATTGGGAACTCGGGCATAATAATGCGTTAAATATCGATTTATACATTTAACTGATATACGTTATATGCATAAAAGTAATTTCAATGACAAAAACAATATAATTTATAACAACGTACAATTGGTATATATAGCACTATTATAATGGTCATGTAGTCGATGCAAAATAAAGATTAACATTAAAAGAAAAAACTAGTTTAATTTAAACGTTACGATATTATATATAATCTATTGGCGACAATGATATTGCTTTTAATTAAATTTTGGTAGAATGAAATCCACACATTTTAACTCTGTGTCATTACTTTTTTGATATATTTTTTTTTTGGTTGTGAGGAGTAAAAAACCACAGATGACGTTAAAATAATAACTACGTTATATTATATGATGCACGACGAACGCAAACCACTAAAATATAAGATGATTGGTATGAAAAAAAAACGACACGTTTCCAAAATAATATTGTCTCTGTTTAATTGAACACGAACACCGAGAATGTGGAAACTCAATGTAAAAGAAGAATTGTTGATAATGTACTACGAAGGGTCGAAAAGTTTTCGACCGGCACACTCTGTGACCGACATACCTAACTCCGGTCGCTCCTCTAAAGCATATTATTATACCTGCCTAGTGTGTATAGGAGCTCTGGTATATACCTATATACCTACTTCGTGTAATCGGAATTTTGTGCGCTTTCGTTTTTCCACACACACGCGCCCTGGGTTTGCCAAATTCGTTTAAGGCCGAATCAGTACAGGACGGTCGTCACGTTCGGCCGTAACGAGTTCTTATATTCGCATATGTATATAGTTTTACACGTATTATGCATTGCATTATTATACCCATCGTGTCACCGTTAGCATAATATGACTAATGTCTGTCGATACGCAATGAACGAGAACCTATATATGCAGTGTGCCCTCTGTATATATATATTATTATTATTATGCAAAACTCATCACGTGTGTATATTAAAGCCCACGGTGCGGTGAACGGGAATTCAATTTAATAATATTTAGAGAACTTCAAAAACGAAAACTCAATATCACGTCGTCGAGCCGGTATATCCATTTAACACGTTGACGCGTAAATATTCGTTTATGCGTTTTTAATACGACTCTGCACCAGCAGCAGTGTTGACTCAAATAGGTTACCCGGTATACCTCCGGTCCAATAATACATCCAATCGACTCATTATAATATACGTTCTTTGTTTGAGGTTATTATTGAACCATAGACAAATTATGAATAAATGGACTGCGCTTAGAGAGAGAGAAATCATGAAACCACAGATATATATCATAAACTAGATTGCTAACTGGCCTTTACAGTCTGTGTATTTAATTGAAGCCAATAATCCGCCATTTTAATCGAGGCCGGAACACCATATCAGTTATTATTTATATTGATAACAAATGTTTTTTTTTTCTTTTCAATAGAAAAATAATTCTCTAGTTCACAAGTTACTATTATTATTTATTATATTTTTAGATATTTTTAGTTTTACATATAAATAAAAAAAAACCGATCATCTTCAGTTTTTTTAACATCAATACATTCTTAAATAAATTAAATAAATCACATACCCGAGTATTAAAAATTAAACATATAAAAATCATTATAGCTTTACTATAGTAAGCTATTTGTTAATAAAACATTGATCAAAGTAGATTACAATATGTTATAAAATAAAATTGTTTTGGTCAGTTTTTGTCTTTTGCCAGACGTTTTTGCAATTGACGATGTCAGTATTTTACTGTAGGCATGTAGTCGTATTTTGAGGTATGTTCTTGTTATTTGGTTTATCATATCTATTTTATGTGGTTTTGAAATTTAGCACTGTGATAATAATTGATAATACTTCTGGCCTCAGATAGAATGGCGGAACTTCGCTTCACGTATTATCAATAGTTAGAAATCTAGTTTGTGATATATATATGTGCATGAAACCGACATTGATGAGAGAGATAAAAGCAGTTGGGGGCAGGCATGGACGAAATAATTGAATACTCAAATTTATTCTATGATATTATTTATGAAATTATCAAATATCAATGATGGTTATCACTACTTATCAGTTTTATAATCTATGAATTACCATAATTTCATGGCGCATGAATGAAATATAATTATTATTTCTTTCATGATTGCCCCAACTGATCCTATCTCACTCACGCAATTTACATTTCAGATTCGTATAATATATGGGGGAGGGGGAGGACATTTATTTATACGTCTATGGATTGAACCGTATTATAGTTATTATCATGGCTACACGTTCTTTTGTAACCCACGTCGTTTTTGATATGACTTAAAGGTGCTGGAGCGAGGGAACAGAGAAACCTTAAATTTGTGATTACCTTGGCGTTATTTATACAACTAACCGGATTGTTGTTATAAACGCCCGGGAATTTGTTTGAAAAGAAAACTATTTAATACAAAGTAACATGAAACTGTCGTGTTGGCACATGCAAATACAGTGTAAACGTATTTTGATGTTTTAATATAAACACTATAAAGCTAATTTAAAAGCGACTAGGGTATGTATTATACCACTGTCATATCTATATGGTATATTATATTGTAGTCGCTTCTACTGAACTAGACGTAGAATTAAATTTGGCCCGAGATTGAAAATAAAACAATATTATATATTACTATTTATATTTAATTATAAAATAAATACAATTTAACACACTTTTTACGGATTTCCGAGAATAAAGCTCATCTTTCGTGCACTTTTTCCACTTTTCTTTTTTTAAATTAAAACTAATTTTACGTTTGTATCAAGTATACATCCATGACGGTATTATTGTCTTTTTAAAAAAATTAATCATCCGCATTGAAATGTTTTATACTCGAATAAAAGACAAGTGCGATGTCAAATAAACCGTTCAAATGTACCTACCTAGTATGCTCTGTGTCCATTGTAAATTAATCATAAAACACTTAAACTAAAAAAAGAATTTTAATGGTAATTTACTACCTATCGAAAGGATTTTATTTTTCATAACAACGACAATAAATAGTGTTTGACGACTTTTACACAAAGGACGATGAATGTACACAAATGTTACATGAAGATTTAAACTTTGATACGATACAATATCAAAATTATAATATTATAGATTGAATATTATATTATTATGATAATAATCTTATAGAAGTCGTAATTACTTTGATAAATAAAATCTAATAAAATCGTATATTATATCTTACATTTTAGTATTTTACCTCGATAAAATAGAATTAGTAAAATAGTATAGTTTACCATACCAGTGAACTGTAACAAGATTAACTTAAGTGTACGTTTTTTGTTCAACTACACTTTATTGACGAAAACTGGGCTTCGAATTTATTCAATCTACAATTAATGATATTAAATAGTTACAACAAAATTATCAACCTAATACAATTTTCATCTGTTAACTTTTTATTGGGAAATTTCAATTGAAAAAAAACGTATACATTTTATCGTATTTTCATCTGCCTGTCAAATATATTCGAACAACTATATTATACTGAAACAATTTTTAATGAAACGAATAATTAAGTAGCGTATTGATTTGCTTGGAAACCAATATAGATTTACGAGGAATATAAATGAGGTGACGGCTGATCAAATACTTGAAAATTCAAGCATAAGGACCTCTCTTATGTAAGAGATACCATATTGATTACATTGTTGGTAAAGCGTTTCGGATTGTGGGTGGTTGTATTAGGTAACAATCATCAAACGTTGGTTTACCCGACGACTCTATACTATGCCATGTTCACGAGGTGCTTGAGTATGGTCCCGTTGTTTGGTCACAATATACCATCAAAATAAAGTGAATCTGTCGGGTCGAAAACAGTTTTTTGAGTGACCGTCTAAAAATTCCTCTTCCAGATCACGAGTATAACACAGGTATATTTGTCAGGCTCTTAAACCCGATTCCCTTGAGGATAGGTGAAAATAATTTAGAAATAGGATCGTTCGAGGACTTATCAAAGGTGGAAATTGATGCTCGGAGACTATTTGAGTGACTAGCAGGTGTTAGGGGTTTTTTTTTATCCCCCAGTTACTAATACCAACTAATCTATAAACGCAGTGTATGCCATAAGTAATACTTAGATAATTACAATATTTTGTGATATTTTGATACTTCCAAACTAGTAAGAGAAACATTTTATTTTTGTATTTTATAAAGAATCTTTTAAATTATTGTGTTGCGTACAAAGGCTTTTATACTCATCTGTTATAACTTAAAATATTGTGCTATGTTACCACTGTAAAAATCCAAATGGAGATAGTTCTATTTAATATACATATACGATATACATATAGTATAATATATATATATAAATAAATATAAAACGCAATTAAAGTATGAAAAAAAAATATACCAAAATGTCATTCTTAATTACAACAGCATGCCAATTTATTTCAAAACCACTTAAAAACGTATTACAAGTTACAACATTAATTCTTAAAATATAATTATATTTTAAACCAATTTTTTTTGTGTATTTATTTTAAATTGGTACAATATATATTATAGAGTGTATATCATTAAAAAAAATTATCTTTTTAGTTTAAGTAATTTTACTACATAGATACCTACAAAGAAAAATAAATTCTTGGTCGGTCTTCACCGAAAAATTAAATCAGCCACATTATGACTCTGCGAAAATGGAATAATGGATATTTTGTAATTTAAACATTCTTCTAATATTACCTGTTGCAAATTGAACAATAGTAAATGCATAATATAATAGTATATTGCATTGATGATTGTCACTAGAGATTCAAACATTACTAAAGAATTTTTCCACATTAGAATATTTTAAAACAATGTCTTTGTGTTTGTCTTAATTTTAGTAATATATTATAATCATATAAATAAGATAGGTACTAACATACAGTATGAATTTAACTGTGGTGTTTCGTGATTATACTATAAACTATAAAGTCATTAATTAAAAATTCTTCATTCTCATGGCAATAAAACTAGAAGTTCAACTAGAACATGAAACTTTCATTAAACAAAAATATCAAGTTACACAGCACAATATCGACCAATTAATTCTGTATTAGTAGGACTAAAGCATTTTTAAACAACTAATACTTATGAAATAAGACAGATGTATTGCAATATCTTAAGACGTAAAGTATTATATGGGTTTAAATTGTTAATTAAATGTTCCGATTGTCAGTTGTATAAATCCATTAGTGATTAAACATAAAATATACACTACTTAAAAAATAAAAAAAACAAATGTATACTTAAGTAAGTATATAACATTATTTAGGCAAGTAGATAGTAGTATAATTTTATGTGATAAAACAGTTATGAGTTATGACGTGTGCTCATACATCGGTATTTTCTTCACGATGAAATGTATTATACTTTATTATAATATTATAAAGTTTTTAATGACTAATTAATTATTGTTGTTTTATTATTAAAATAATAGATACTTAATGTAATCACGTATAATATATCTATATTAAGTCTAAAAGTTGTGTTCCAATCTATAATGGACAGCTATACAATATGTGGAGGACTAGTCATATTTAATAAGTAAGCGATTAAGGCCACGACCAATATTAACGTAATAACCGAATTGGTCGTGTCCTTATGGCGTGATGGGTAGCAAAAAATTTTCATTCAATAAATAGCTGACACCATCGAAGACAGACTTAAGCCCGATTATCTGTGGATGTGCACGTTATGCTGGAACATCGTGGAATGCCAAAATTAATATAATTCAGATTAACTCGGGAGGGATTCAATTGTTGTGCTTAATACGCAAGCACAGGAACAATGTAATTGTTGTTTGCTATAACAAATTAAATGATTTGCGTTGTGTAGTAGAACGTCTACTGTAGAAGTGTTCGCCTACCCTACGCACCGGACCATTGGAAAAGGCTGTTCTCCGTTGACCTGTTTATATTACTCAGTAATCGCGTTGTCGGCTGCCTTTGTCACGTAGTTATTCGTCAATCAGACGTAAATGCGAAAGGGAAAGAAGTGAAAACAAAAAAAACATTAGACCATTACCCTGCACCTTAATCCAGTGGAACGCTGTCGTATTCTCGCTGTAGAGTTTTCAAAAGCCTCAATGTTTAATCCCTTCGTGTACAACAGAGAATAATAAAGAATCCCGTTCACTATGTTTTCACTCACGATTTTCCTTTCACCGGAAGATATCGTGGTGAGATTATTTTTATTACCTGTCGCGCTTAACCACGTTACCATGATGATGTGCAGGGAGGATTAAAAAAATATGGACTCACTATTACCCTACAGGCTTACCAGACATTCAGTATGTACCTATGCTCTGCTTTAGTACTTATACCGCACTAATATAATATTTATATGACACTTTTTTCGTAGAATGTTGCGTTATTTGAAGTATGTTTTTGGGAGGAGGGAGGAGCCAAAATGTAATCAATATTTCTTTTAACTATTATGTCCGAAAAGTAACAGTATAGTGATAAACAAGGTTTTATACTTGAATGAAAAATTAATAAATACGATAAATATCCAATCATGGAAATCAGAGAAATAAATAAAAAATATGAAAATGTCTATACCGAATGTTTAATTGAAATATATTAACATGTTATTAGTATGATGGTTATAATTGTCCATGTGAAATATTATCAATAAATTATTAAAACACAAAATAATAACATTATTATAATATCACAATGCACACTATACTCATTATTCACATTTTCTAATTATAAATGTTTATTGAATTTGTGTATTTGACAATAAATGTAGAAATTAGAAGTTTATCATCATCACATATTTTCTGTTTGTTCATAAAATAATTATAATTAGTATTTATTTTCAATTGGACGTTTTACGGTATTGTGTATGAAATTAGATTTATAATATTTTAACATATTCACATAACTGGCCATTAAAAATATATTGACAAATATCCTGACGTAATTTGATCGTATTGACCCAGTAACTCACTTTCGTCTATCAACCATAGTAACCATAAACACCATATTATATTTCTAATAATTATATTAAGTTCCATAACAATATTATGATACTAACATAGCTCATAATTTTACTAGGTACGTTAAACCTGAGTGCATAGAGTTTCTAAAAATTATTTATTTTTTTATTGAGAAGAAATATATTTTATGCCCCCTCCCAGAAAAAGATCACTTAAGATTATAAAATAATAATAAAAAAAATAATAATAATAATAATAATAATAATACTCATCATTCATAATATTTAATAAACTTATTAAATATGTTTTTGTCGCGAACAACGTAATATAAATTAGATCACTTTCTATAAATTAAGTCATTTATTTTTGCTATAGTTCAATTGACATCTAAATAGTGTATCAAATAATATTAAGACTGATATTATTACATAATAGTATAATACCACTTAACTGTGCAGTGTAACTAAAACCGTCGGCCCATTTTGGCGTTACCAAAATCCGTAAAATTTCCGTCGTCCGATATTAAACCGTAGTCGCGTGCGTCTTCATAGGTAGTTGGCACATTACTGTCGTCGTAACTAAAATACATTCGTATATTAAATTCGTTTACCGACTAGCGATAATACAGACGGACATACCACCTACACGTCGATGTAGCGAAATTGCATATACACAGCGCCGGCTAACACATTTTGTGAATATAATGATTAAAATAATATATCGAACGTATCAAAAATTATTATTCACACCATAGTTCATTTTCTTGTGTATATTCTAGACTCAACAAAGCACATTATACGTGTAATATGATAATGTTATTAATATTTTTTACCCTTTTCGCTGATTTTATTTCAACATAATAAATGTATTAGTGAAAATATTTTATAAAATAATATTTAAAAAGTAAAAATTACTCAATTGGTTGTAGAATGTATATACTGTGTCGAATATCGTATTATCTACCAGAACTCATAATTGAAAAAAAAATAAAAGTACAAAGACAATGGAAGCTGTAAAAAAATTTATTTTTCGTTTTATTAAAATTTCACAGACAGTTTATCGGGAATTTATAATTTATTATTATTTCTTAAATATTCACTCAATAAACAATAGTATGAAAATATAAAAAAAGTTAATTTACTTGGAAAATGGCGCAAGCGATTGAACGTTTATTATTATTATTATTATTTATTTTGTTCAACTGCTGTTTTAAACTATTATTAATCTTCAAGGCTTAAACAAAGTAAAAATTAAAAATAATAATAAATGTAACGTAACGTAAATAATAATATAAAAGCGGGATAATAACCAGTAGATACCTTCAATAATTATCATGTTATTAACATGTTGTAGTTTTCAACATCAAAAACCAGAATTAAAAATTAAAGTAAAATGTAAAGATACATTATAATACAATAATTTGTAGCTTTATGACTTAGAACTACTTAACCATGTTAATTGGTGTTCAACATTAATATATTTGAAATTAACATAATCTAAAATCAGATTATGATATCATCTAGCTTGTTGTTTTTTTTTTTTTTTAATAAAAGTTTTAATTTGCTTTGGTAGGTATAAGCCTTAACTTTTATAATCCGTATCAAACCAACAGTTTATAATATAATGTATAATATCATTAAATGTAATCAACCATAAAAGTTCAATCTATGGACTATGTTCAATTAAATTGCGTTACCAGTTATCATATCATAATACAACAGAAATAGATAATTATATATGATATCCCTGGTTTTAATTACTGAACTTTGCGTATGAACTCATTTTATCCAATGAAATCGCAAATCTTTTTTGTAGTCTTTCAAATTCAAACTTTTAAGAGGAACCTCCTGAACCACACTGAATTAAATAAAAAAATAAAACCAGTTAAAAAAAATTTAAAACGTGGTTACATTTTTATGATATCTTATTTTTTTAATGGTCATACCTAATATGATTATTGGGTGTATTGTTGTTAGATCATGTTTAATCACATAGTAAATCGAAATGTGTCACATCGAAGTAAAGGTCAACGAATATCGTTACTAAATAAATGTTATTAGCAATTTAATATTGAGTACCTACTACACGTATTATATAATATTATATACCAAAATATTCCTTTAAAAGTGAGTATAAAAAAAAAAAAACACAAAATATATTTTACATTCCACTAGACAATATGCGTTAATTATAACTTTAATTTAACAAAGTCAATATAAAGATATATAATATATTTTGATTGTATAAAAAATAAAAAATTTCCATTATTATTATTTTATGGAGTTATTTTTCTCGTCAGAATAATTCAAATATAAAACTATAGTTATAAAAGTTATACAAAATATGGGCGGAAAACTCCATTTTATATGATACAATTGTCGAGTATGTTAATTTAATGTCAATACAAACTATAATTATATTTGAAGTACCTATTATACAAATAAGTGTAAATAGCTACCTATTAATACATGTCATCGAACTTCAGCCTAGTCATACGGTACAATAATGTTATCAACTTATAAAGAATTTAATGTATTTTAAATCCCAAAAAGAGTTTTGTACAAAAAAAGAATACATCATTGTAAAAATTAATATTCGCTTCTCTGAACATTTTTAATAAAACTACTAAATTCATGATGCACATTTAATGATTTTACAATATTTTGATAGCCTTTGACCAAGAACAAGGTTAGGTTAGGTTACACAATTAACAGATCTCTATACCCAATTTTCACTATGATTTGATTTTTCGCAGCTATATTTTGTATAATATTTAAATAAAAATCACTTTTTAAAATATTATAATATTCGTTACAAAGATTATCAAGTTGCAATCATCTAATTGAAATTTAAATATTTAGTTTCCAACAGCAGACCCTCCTGACTAGTGCTTGTGTATTTCAATGAATACTATAAGCATTTTATCCAATTTTATGCATTATTAATAAAGATTTTAAATTTTTTCTCTGTGCATATTAAACATTTACTAGGAAATAATAAGATTGAAAGGGCGATTATTTTTCACACAATATTTACATTTTAAAATAACATAACGTAAAAACTTTATACTTGAACAGATTATTTCTAATAAAACTTCTTTTGAACTATTTGAATACAAATTTTAAATTTAAAAAAAAATTAAAAATTGCTTTTAATTTATTTTAAAGTAGTCTTGAAGAAAAAAATAATTAATTTGATATTTGAATTATTCAATATTAATTCTTCATCTTAAACTTTCTGTGATTAAAGCGTTTATTCTTAGAATATATTGTCTCAATTGAGATAAAACAAATATAAGTTTTATTAGTTTATTAAAAATTAAAAATTAAAAAATATTTTATAATTGTGATTGGACATTTAAATTATATATAATATTTTAGAACTGTTTTTAGTATATATTTATATATACCTATAATTTAAATTATAATTATCATCCAATCGTTAATAACACAATCATACATTCTCTCATTTTAGATTTTGAGTAGATATGATTTTTTTTGTCGTTTTAACTTGCATATATTTTATGGTAAGAAAGTGAATCTATATAGTTAGTAAAATGTTATTTTTGTTTGAGGTGGGGGTGGGAAGGTGTTGGTTCAGAAATGAAGAATTCAAAGTATTTTTTCATATAATTGGGAAAAATAACAAAAATAAGGAATAAACGGGATTTGTAGCTATTTGTCATTTTCATTTTTTAGTTTTTTTTCTGTAAATATTGATAAAACAACTTCTCAAAACCCTTGAAAATGTAACATTAAGTTCTACATAAGTTCAAAGTTTTTATACTAACTATTCGAAAATATCAAAGAAATATAGAAGTTTGTTTGTATAAGGAATTCATATTTGGTAAAATAACGAATATTTACAATTTTCAAACAATTGTGTAGTTAAAATGTATACAATTTTCAGTTTGAATGTGCTTTAAAATTAAATATATCGTTTCTCATAAGTACAAAAGTACCTAATCATACTGAAACCAGATCATTTAAATACAATTGCTTTAATGAAATATGTATTTAAAATTCGGACCAAATTATATATTTCTGTTGTACCTATATATTATAATATAAATAATATTCCTACTGTAATTTATTAATTTGTACTTATACTTAAAACGTTTTTATCAAATATTTTGTTTCGATACCTATTGATAATAGTTATACGAAAATATATGTAATTAGATGATTTATATTCGATGTTTCCATCCATAGGTACAAATACATATTTAACTAGAATCAATGTTAAATATTTAATAGTTATCTAAATTATTTATAAATATAATTTGCCTGTCTAAGAAAAACCATTAAATCGTTGTTCGTTCTCTAGGGAACTCCTAACTGTTGACCAACATTAATGTATAATTTCCGAGCTGTCAGAGGTTGTACTGTAATTTATGTTGTTGTATTTTTAAAACAATATCTAAAGTAATCATTCTCTAAAAACAGTTTATTACACCACTACGGTCCATTGAAATGATTAAATAATTACTCATTTTTTATTCACGAGGAGACACGTCTAATTTGTTTTTAGAATGGTATTATTTTACGAACATTATTTCTGAAATATACCTAATACCTATCACTAAGTAGGTACTCATTTGTTTCGAAGTCACCCGTAAATTGTCGTAAAATGAAATGAGAGGTATCGATCCAGTCCTCGTGGTAGGGTTTACAATGGTCCTAAAACATGAATGATCCATCAAATGGTACTGAGATAATAGACAGGGTACTAAGTATTGATTGTGCTATTGTACGTTTCGAGAACAAATCTTTACTATAACTATGCATAATGCAATAAACAAAGAAAGACGGCCCTTTTATTATTGCTTTTAAAAACGTGCGAGATTACGTGGATAGATGATTAAAAGGGCAAAATGTTCACCAACAATTCCCTGAAAAGCTTATATTTACAATGTTACACTCGTACGTCATAATATTAACAAAACTAAATTAGATCTCAAAGAATAAATTTACAAATGGAATCAACGTGTTGGGACTCGGGAAAGTGTGTTACTTTTTTTATCTAATTATACTCTATTATGCATGTTATTTTAATCACTTACTTCGGTATTGAAATAATATATAAATTCAGTGTCAACTATTGTTGGCGGGTGTTTCTTACAGTTCAAGAACATACATTTGTAATCATTAACGGAACAACTGAAATGTTTTATTAGTCGGAAAGAATTAAGTACTTCATTGTTGAATATGTTCAAGTACAAAATTTAATATGAGGAGTATGAATAATAAGTTTCCAATGTTTTTAGGGTTGAAAAATTGACATGTTCAATACACTTTACATATTTTTAAAATCTTAAAACATTTATGTCTTTGCCTATTTTATTCGAAATATCAGACATGTATTATATTATGTATATATATTTATAATGTATTCATGTGTGTGGTGTGTCTGAATAGTTATAGTATAGAGGCAAAAACAAAGTAACTTTGAATATCACATTTTGAATACCATTAATTCTAGTTTTGATCTCAAAAATATGTTACGGGTTTTATTCAGTTAAATAAATTACCTATAAACCACGTGTCTTATAAAAAAAAAAAAAAAAATGCGATGAGATTAAATATGAGATTATAACTTTTACGGGTACTACGAGAATTTGTCATTTATTCGTCGTATAAAAATCATATAATGAAAAACGAGCGCTTCGCTTTTAAATATTTACCCATAAGACACATTGTAATCAAACAACAAAGCCAAAAATCTAAAAGTTTATTTTATTTCGTTTTATTTGCGTTACCGCCGTTACGCCTTCAAAAAAATAATTTAAATAATGTAATTTGAAATTTCAAGGGAATCGAATTGAACTTTATGTTTCGTTCAAATGCTAATTGAAACGAGGATAAAATATTAAAATGTGCGAAACGGTTACGACGTTCTGCGACGAGTCTGAGACACGGTGCGATTTATTTTTTGCATAGATAAAACGGGAAATTCGCACACCGATTAGTGCCGAAAAAATAAAAAAATTAAAAAAATGTAAACCTTACCACTACGCGTAGACCAGAGAACACCTGCAACGTGATTCGTTAAATATTATCGACTCGGTGGCTTCACCTGGCCGGGGAATTTTCACCGATATACAATCGACAGTTGTCAGTCGGGCCGCCGCCGCCGCCTCTCGCCTCTATTGTTATACCATCATACTTGTGTGCAATTCCAATCCATATTGCGTTTAATCTGCGAGTGACGGGACGGATTGAAAAACGAAAATATATATTAGAAAATATGAGTTTACAATAATATTGCACGAGTGTAAAAAAACATGAAAATAAAAAAAACGCAAATAAATAAAATAAATAAACCTCGACCATTGTTGGAGATTAACTAGGTATACACATTAATGAATAATGGGCATTGAAAACTCCACCGAATTTTCGGGAAAAAATAACCCCCCTCCCACAACGAATAAGTAATCGTTTAATCGGCTTATGTGCGGTGTCCGTACGTAGAGGGCAGCTGTCAATCCTCCGGCGTATTGATTAGAATTATCACTGTTATGAGTGACGGTGGCTTGGCTAGTCGGTTAGGGCAGAAATCATATATGATAATCCGTAAATTAATAAATTAAGCTCTGAGGTGTTTTTTTTTATTATCAGCGAGACGTTTTAGTGGTCTAAGTACTAATAAATATTGTATTACGAATAATTCCAGTTCTATTAAAACATTTTTTTTAAAAAATCGTTTTTCATAATTTTATATAAGTACCTACAGTAATATAATATAATTTTATAATGTATTATTATAGGTACCATAATGATATTTCAATAATATACCTATACCGTCGATGAGTATTGGAAAATTAATATAGTGCTACGTTCTGTTATGCATTTATTTTCATCAAAGTGCCTTTCACGTTGAGTCTCAGAAATGCTCTAATGTACATAGGTTTTATTTTACTATGGCCATTCGTTTTTCACACGTCATTTAAAATTAAATCAAATAAATAATGATTTAACGCAATACTTATCAACAATTTCAGACATAGGGATAACATTTTGTTTATCGTAGTCGCAACTAATAATAGTATTAAATAATATTACAAGTGATGGCACAAGAAAAAGAATATCGACCATCGTCAATATCTTTGTTAACCTTATTTTGTAATGATTACAATTAATAAGATAATTATTATCTAACTCAAACTAAGGCTACAACTCAAAATTGGGTTTCAAAATAATGAAATTATAACAAAATAGTTAAGTATTAAAAAAAAAAAAAAAAGTTTTTTCAGATAGAAAGATAATTAAATTATTTTTTTTTTGTAGTTAATTGATAATTTTGTGTGACTTCGTAACAACTAACAACATTACTAGAAGTTCATATCAAAACAATTATTGGATAAAACAGATGTTGTAAATTATCTTTAGATTTCAGTCCATTAATTTAGATTAGAATATATTATTATATTATATTTAGAACCAAAAAGCGATCAAAATTTGTTGAAAATTATATTGCGTCAGGAACATTATATTTCTTTAACACTCTTTCTATCCAATAAAGTAATTCCAATCGTATAAATACATTTTCATTTTTATCGTTTTCTCTTCAACCATAAAATATAAAAGAATATTGTAGAATCGAATCCTACATTATTATATTTTATTATTTCTTCGTTTTAATTATTGTTATTAAACCTAAGTAGGCACGACGTGCCTACTTAATATAATAACCATTGAAATAATAATTATGAATTTAGTGTTGATCAACACTGTCTAGTTGGTACGTATGTTTTATAATCGTAAAACTCTTGGAAATAACACTAAATAAGATTTTTAATTATGATTTATTTGGGTCTAATTTCATTCCACTGGTAGCATAAATTTAATCTAAATTTATGTTATGACTTATTAAAAAAAAAAAAAAAAATGTTTTTCTTTAGATAATAGGAACCCTTTGGGATGCGATTTAAATGTCCTTTTTAAATGTGGATGCCAGAAAAATAAGCTATAAATCAAACCACGTAATATTTATGTTTTTTTTAAAACAAAAACAAACTAGTGAAATAATGATATTTAATTAAAGAACAATATTGTGAAAAAAATGTAAAAAAAAAACTATAATTAAATTAATTCCCATAAACGTGTTGTCATTTTGCTTAAATAATTTATTTTGAAAAGATAAATTTCCGTTTCTTATCAAAATACCTACTCAGATTTCAAATAAAAGTGAACATAGTTTTTTTTTTTTTATATTTCTTCTTCATGCATGGGTGTGAAATCATTTATATTCATCGTGAATAATGATCCACTCATCAATGCATTCAATACAATCATTACCTATGTGAGTTCGTTAAATTTTTCATGAATGCGAATGTATTTTTACATTCAAACCCTTTATTAAAGTTGTTTTGAAATACTAGACAGCAATATGTGAATATAAAATTTCCAATATTATTATTATTATGATATCCACTATCACCCAGCACTGTCTGTCAATTAGTCAGACAATCAGTACCTACTTTATTTCTTTATCGATCAGTAAGTTGTCGTCATTATTGAACCATTTAGGTTCTATTTAATGATATCCACATTCTCGACATGATTAAAATTATTAAGATAAAAATAAATCAAAATGATAGTCAAAACTTTAAAAATATATATTTAGGTACCATGGATAGTTTAAGGCGAATATTTTACATAGATTCAAATACAAGACAATATTTATTTAAATATCAGAATATGTTAATAAAACGAGTATACTTATAGTATGTTTTAAAAGTATATATAATATAATGAGTTTTATAATATTATGCTTATTAAATTCTAATGATAATGTATGAATGTATATAACTTATGAACTTATCGATTGAAATGTAAATAATATTACTGTAGAAGTTGGGTACCTACTATTGTAATATTATTCATTCATATTTTTAAATAAAATATTATAATATAGATAACGCATACGGGCTTGAGCATGCATTGTGCAAAACTAATGTGATGATAAGTGAATTCTTTTATTTTTAATTCAAAGACGAATATGAGTACATTCAGTTTAAAACAAAATGTAATGCTCCAAATAGGTACTACCTATTTTATTATATTTTTGCATGTTTAGTTCAACACGAGTTCCCAACAGTACAACTTTTCGTCGTCAAAAAAACTTTATTAAAATATTTACCTCACCTATTTAAGTTTTATTAAAAACAGTGTTTAATGTAAACTTTTTGTGACTGATATTTCGGTAAGTTATGAGTAATTTTTTAGTAATTTAATTAATATATAAGTCATATTAATAAAATGTGAACCATGTTATCATCATTGGTAATAATGTAGTATTTTGTATTTTCTACCTATATCCTCACTACAATTACTTTAAAAATGAATATCGAGTTCAAACATGATCAGTGGGGCCCATTATCTTCTTGGAGAATAAATTAAAATAAAATAAAAAATAAAATAATAAATTACTGGATACATTATACTGCAAAATATAGTCAATTTATTCGCACTTTAATTCTATTATTAATACCCATGACGTAATTATGTTTAAAGTGAGCATGCACAGCAATATAACCGTTTGAGTGTTTCCGTTTGAAACTGAATTCCGTTTTATGTAGATTCAGTTTTCAGTACTTTTCACTCTTCACTTTTCATATTATAATATAACTTGAATGTATATTAAATAACTATATAAAGCGCGCATAATAATTCCGAGTATTCTCTTTTAAAAATATGACCTATTAACATACTATTTAAACTTAGACAAAAGTTCCTGGCCTTTTATAATACAAGCCATGTTAAAGCTAAATGCTAATATATTCCTAAAATTTTGTGAGCCCAACAATTTGTACTTGAAAAGTGTTCCACATCGCATATATAGGTACAATCTGCCTATAAAGTATTAGAATATACATTATACATTATACAAATTATATAATTAATTTTACTTTCAAATTTAGTTTATTGTTTTAATACATCTACTCATCAATATGAATTGCGCCGGGGCCTGTATACTGCGAAACGTAAACGAACAAAATTAAAAGGTCAGATGGACCATTTGTTTAGGTAAACAATACTTAAATTAAATATGGACCATCTCGGGGAGCAAAAAATTGTTTGTTCAGTGTGAGAACAGTGGACCGTTTCTCCCGGAATCCAACACCAATCACCTGGCGTGAATCCAGAGTCGTCCGTAATTTATTTTTATCTTCGAAATATATACCACAAACACAAATAAACCAAAGCCTGGAGCGCTTTGAGCGCATGACGTCGAAAATACAAGAAACTCGCGATCATCGACTGTGATGTGTACACTGTCGAATAATAATAACATCTTCCCATAATCGTATCACTATCGTCAGTATATTATTATTGTCTCCGTTCGCCGTTGCAAACGTACGAGACCCGTTCAACGTGCGAAACGAAATACAAATTCGTATCAATTGGACGTGATATATATATAATATATACAACGGAAATAGCGATAAGGGCAAACGGAGGAGGCAAAAAAAAAATACAACGCGACAACGCGACACGACAATAAACACTCACACAAACACATGGTCGAACGTAACACGTAATTGCGTCGTACAGTGCAAGGCATATACCTCTGATGTGTGGGTGTGTGGGTCGGAAGCGGTATATAACGACGACATCATCGACGACAGTCACTCGAGCACTCGACCCGCAGAGAGTAATAATTGACAGCGGTGTCGATAGTGCGTTCGAAGTGGGTGCGATGGCTGAGAGCGGATGTATGGAATGTACACATCCGGTTCGGGCGGCATTAAAGGGTGCGTCTTTTCACAGACGGAAATACCCCCGTCCGGCGGGGGTGGCTATTTCAAACGTCGGCCGCCCGACCCCTACCACCCCTACCCGTAAACGCACACAGGACGCACACAAATTCGACGGCGGCGGTGGCAATGGAACTTACTCGGAACAGCAGCAGCAGCAGCAGCAGCATCAGCAGCCGCCACCACCACCACCACCGCCGCCGCCGCCGCCTGCGGTTGTCAAGGCGACGGCTTGAGAAAGGTGCCGAAATCGCTTCGCTCTCGTTTTCCGCCCCGGGTCCAGTAGCTCGTCACGCGTGAGCATCGCACCACACGGTCGTCGCGTAAACACACGTGGTCGCGTCTCGTGGTCTCGGTCGCGTGTCACTCACGCCCACCCGTACAAGCGTACATGTGGTGGCCGTGCTGGTTTCGAGTGGCCGTCGCCCTCCTCCTGCTGATGTGCTGCTGCGGCCGGTATCCACCGTCGTCGCGGTGGCCGTCCGCCGGTCGGGCAGACGCCTCGGCCGTCCGGTCCGGAGGAGGTGGCGGCGGCGGCGGTGGCGGTGGTGAAAAGGACCGCGGTGGCGCCGGCGGCGGCGGTGCGGTCGGCGGTGGCCGGTGGAAGCACAAGGGCGTAGGCGTCGGACTCGGCGGTAGTGGCCGCTCGTCGCACCGCCGGCCGAACGCGGGCGACAGACGGCCTGAGATGGCCTTGAACGTGGGCATGCTCATGCCGAAGACCAGTTTTGGGGTTCGAGGTTACCTGCGCGCCATACACGACGCCATCCAGGGCATCAACAAGGCGTACAAGAAGAACCATTCGACCAACTTCAGCAAGATCTACGACTTCGAGGAACGGAATGTCAGGTCCCAGATGATGTCCCTCACTCCCAGTCCCACAGGTCGGTACGATTCAATAGTGTTATGATATCGTATGATTATAGCATGATAAGGTACCTACCAGTAGTTCAGTGGTGGACCTGAAGCTAATTTTATTGGGGGGGGGGACCAAATATTTATTTTACCAAACTATACACACTCAAATTTTTCTACGTACTTTTTTTCTACTTTTAATAATTTCGGCAGTGGAAGAGCCGTTACTTTGTGCCATTGTGGAATGAGATACTATTCTCTATAATTGGTATACAACAGAAAAAGTTTAATTGCTATTAAAATATTTGAAATATAATAACAAATAACAATAAATTTGTAATGTTTGATGGTAATTAATCATACTTAACCAGAAAACAATTTTGGTATGTACGTGACATGTGCCATGTGGTTAACCGTTTGGAGGCAGCTGTCAACAATAGAGCAACAGACGTCGAAATAGATAACATGTTTCAAAAACCATAATCAATTAGGTACAAAAAAAAACTTAAAAAATCGGTAACATTAATAGTATTTTTTTTACCGGTTAAATTGTTCTTTGGAGATTTATCGAATTCACATCTTTAGTCCAAATACTTTAAATTTAGCAAAATTTAATAAATCATGTTATTAGAAGATGCCTTAGTACTTGGATTTGGGCTATGGAGGGATGGCGATCGTCACCCCCTCCCCCATTTCCACCCCCTAAAAGTCAACACTTCTCTAATCGCCTGCACCGTACTACTAATATATTATTATTTGCATGCAGTCGTACGTGGATTTAGGATTCATCAATTTGGGTGCGACGAGGATTTACGAATATTATTGTCGACATATTGTTTATACAGTCGCATATTGTATTATAAACATCGTGCAGGGATCTCCGTTAAGCACGGATTCGCATTCCGCATACGACATCGTACTCGCGACGAACTCACGATCCGCCGAGTACATCCCACTCCAACCACCTGCACCTTCACCCCCCCTCCCCCCCTGTTACTGATTACACCGGAAATTCGAATTTAATCTGCAATCGCCACTCGACGCGTGGTATTATTTGTACTACTGTTGCGGTCCTGCCTGTTGTGTTCGTGTACGTCGTCGGAAATTACGATATTATTATATTAATATTACGAGACGATGCGTAGTAGGTAGGTACTAAAATCCAATACGAAATGTTATCTTTCCAGAATATTATTGCAGCCGACGCCGTAACACTTAATACGCCCTTAATCCGGCCCGACGGGAATTCGTAATAGTCCTTCACCCACAAGAGATCGCAACAAGCTTCGATTCTGTAGTACAACATAATATTATATATGTACTGTTTGTGTGTGGGTGGGTGGGTGCAGGGTGTGTGTGGGTGTGTACTGTCGTGTACGTTATTATAGATCACTCGCTCAAAGCGTTAGGCGATAATTTTTAATACAATTATTCGTCTGATCCACATCGTTATTAATTACAAACGACGACGGTTTGAAATATTTATGTGCAATGACAGTTTTGTCTGTTTGTTTGTGTCCCGCCGCCGCCGCCGTTTTGGTACGGCTGAATTATAATCGGGATGAACGCAAAAACTAATGCAATTATTTAATTTAATTGTAGCTCACACACGCTCACACGGTCTATACGTGATCTGATGTCTGATTATTAGCCTGATACGCATTAACATAATATCACTATATTTTATCATCGGCGGGCAGGTTATTAGTCATCATTAGGTAAACGACATAACAGGGCCGCTCCACATGTGGATGTTAAATGATACTTACGAGCTAAAAACAATATTTTTAACCTATAGAAACGTATTAGCGTGTGTAGTAAATATATATTATGAAAGCGCAGATAATATTAAATTTCAACATGCTAATTTCAAAACAAACAAATCTGTATATTTAGAGGTAGGTATTTAAAATGTGATTTTATGCTAATTTCCCATATATAAGGACCGCAGCTGCAGTTATGTGTCAACGGTTTATATTTTATTTTCTTTCAGTTAACATAAAAAGTAGGATATTATAATATAAAACGCTTCCAATTTTATAAAATGCAAAAATGAAAATTAATACGATTTTCTGTATAAAATAATGTAATCGTAGTCTGTTTTTTCAGTGTGCGGTAGCGAACAATTATAACGGACCAGCACGTAAAAATAATTCCAGCCATTAGAACGTAAACATTTTCACACATAGGTACCCACTACAACAATAGTACAATACATTTCAGGTTGATTGAAAAGTGATTAAATCGAACTGCAATAGTACAAATACGGCACACTAACTGAGAAATTAAAAATCATCAACACAAGCTGACGAAATCACTCCTCTGTTTCACCGATCTTATACTCATAACTGCAAAAACAGCTGTTCCATTGTATTGCCAAAGATTTAGTAACAACTATCGAATTTTCATCAGCGGTAAGATAAATTAAATGAAAAAATTGTTTGACGCAATCAGATTTTAATTTAATTTGATTTCGGCACAATACAATCGTTTTTCCTGAATTAGGCATTGCTTTTTAACTTAACATTGTTATAAATTATAATACGATTGCATCTTATTGTAACTACAAATAGGTAGGTAATTTAAATAAATAGTAAGTACCTATAGTGTTCGGGGTTAGCAGATATGATTACTACGTTAGATTCATTAAAATTGCATTTAATTTATATCTACTTGTTAATTTTTAAAAAATATGTACCTTTGGTCAATCATCAACATAATAAAATTGCGTACATAGTATTTTAAATAATTGTTTTCAATATAATGATTGTATTAAAATCTTTGTTATTCACATAATACGATAAAAATAATATATAACATAATTTTATTCTGTATAGCGTTATAAAAATAGGAATTCATCCTACCATATTAGTGCGAAATTCAGAATATGATAAACTGTTTTCATAGATTATACTCAGACCTTGCTAAGAGATTAAAAATAGATAACAAATATTGTATTGTACCTAACTTTTATAAATACTGATACCTAACATCACGGGATCATATTATTGTACAGTGTACACGTTATATAATCAAACGAAAATATTATATTTCCATTAAAGTTATCGGAAACCTGGCATTGAAATTGTCCATTACAATATATATTATAATTTTATGATACTGTGCTTATTTGTACAAAAGTACCTAATGAATATTCATAATAATAATACGAAATATAACTCATTATTATACAGCTAGGTAGTATAAATTATATTATTCAATTTTAAAGCAAGATAAAATTCGCTACCAGAAACTACCGCAAAGTTAAATATTGAAAAATGTTTACCTATAGTTCTTCGAGAGGTATAGGTAATGGCTGATGAAAGACACAATGCAAAAACAAAAAAAACAACGTTTATACATCATTGTAAAACCAATGCTTTCATCGGTCATATTATGTACGCTCCGAAACTAATAAGAAAAGTTACATTTTTGAATAATTCAACTACCTATATACATAATAATATTTGGAAATGTGTTCTTTTACGCCGTCGGTGGTGTAACGGACGATTTGCACACCGAAAACTTTCGCCGAGATAATTTATTTAAATTTCAGTTGGAGGTTTCCGTGAAAATCCCTCGCAGAAATATCTGTATATAAAGTTTAAATTAGATATCGGCTACATTTCGGGCTTTGATGAACTCGCGAGCTTTCCGACATGGCCGATAACAACAAACCATGCATAAAATGTAAAGTCCGCAGGGAAACCCCCACGGAATTCGTTCCGAATGATAGTGGAGTAGTCACATATAAAGGCATTGGGGCCTAGTCAAATGTTAGCTGAGGCCATATTGTTCTGAGTACTTGCGACCAGCTAGACCATCAAAACTTGCGAGTTTATCACACTGACGCATATCTGCAGTGATAAATAACTCTGAGCTCTGGTCGTTGTGGTCTCGTCGTTTTTCTAATGGACACCGATAATTTGTTAAACTATAACCCTTTGACTACATCGGTTGATATAATTTATTTTAACACCCCTATAGTATTGCGATTCTTTTGTATAGTAAACCGCGGAAAGTAATGAAAAGAATTAACAAAAACTTCCAAATAAAGTAATATAATATACATAATATATTATATACAACTAATAAGTTAGGTCCTAGATGGTACACTGTATCACTACACACTGTATATTAAATACTTACATTAATTATTTTGTATTCTAATTTCCTAACCAATGTATGTGCATTTAAGGTATAGTTACATGAAGTGTCTTCATATTTTATTATATAAATATGTAATCATGTTATTAGACTATATTATTTACTAACAATAATTATTGTCCATAATAATAGGTTAAAGTTATGGGGACAGTGATGATTAAAAAAACAAGAGTAGGTAATTACAGTAGAAATAAATAGTTTTTCGTTTATTTTTCTCTACGCTATTGATAATAATAAATAAAAACAAATATTTTTTTCTACCATTAATATTTTTCTTATATAATATGTACATTGTATACATATATGTTTTATAAGATAAACTACAACCTCATTATTTTTTAAAAAAAATAGCATTGTGTTTCAAAAGAGTGCATGGTTTTCATATACTTCAAGTAAAACACATTATATAATATTGATGATTTAAAATTGAAGTAACTGCTTGTAAAGAAGTTTGATTCCAATAAAATATTTATTATCTGGGTAAATACTTCAAAATATTTTGATTAAATATAATTTTTAATTGATTCGTAATTGTTGAGTGGCCATCTATTTCTTAGTGTTAAATTTGTTTTTCTATAGATCAATACTTTATATGCAGTTAATAATGTTATGACTAAGACAATGCACAATAAAACATCGTGTACAGTGTAGGTACAGTAACGTTGCATTCCATCTTCAAACATTCTTGTGTTAAAAATTAAAATCAATTATTAAATACGAACAAATTATCTTTGGTTTTCATATTAGTAATGGTATTCAAAGGTTCAGTTACTAAAACCGAAATCACGGATAGTTAATGTTTACAGGCGAAATGATCATAAATTTAAATAAGTTGGCCTTAAACAATGGTTTACTACTAATCCATATTTTCTTGTCATTATATAGTACAAACTTTATTGTTAAACAGTATTAGACATTGTATGCAATTTAAACATGGTACAATTCATATACGAACACTCGATTTCAATAATTGTCTGTCGGTAAATAGAAGATCGGCTACATAAAAATTGTATTGTGAGAAATATTTAACGTTTATGTGGCCTAAAATATCTTTCAAAGGGATGATACAATATACTATTCCCATTGATTATACTTTATTGTGACGTTGATTTAGATAAACATAATCAATCACGATATTATTTTAATTGTGTGTTATAGACACGTCATGAGATAAATCATAGAAGGTAGGTGGTACTGTGGTAAAATAAAACTGCAGTCAACATTGTTTATCGAATATCCATAATATTTATGATTGGTTTTTTACTTCGTTTTATACATTTCACAAAGTACCTATAAAATACCAACCGATATAGTGGCTATTTGTACACGGATTTTATATAATATTTAAACACCGTCGCTCAAAATCACGCAAGCACCTGTTGTGCGACATTTATGTTATACTCATATTATGATATCAGTTATAACATTTTTTTTTATAATACCCACGTCGGTGTTATATTTATTAATATCACAGGTATACTTTCAAAGATATTTATACTCGTTTACAATTAGTATTAGTGAGAGAAGCACGTATTCACGGAGATCGTGCATATCCTACCTATTAATCTTGTATGATAAATTCCAAGGAAATCAGGGCGTGTTTAGTATTACATTTAGTGTCATCCGGCTTTTCGGAAAGCCATCTAATTATGTACCTACATTATAATACGTAGTGGTTGTATACCTACTTGCAATTATTATATTGTCCCTAAAACCACTTAATTATGCAAATAGTTGAAATTCTAAAGCTCGAGGTTACCATATTTTACTGAGGGAAATACACGATTTAATAGTACTATATTAAATTGTTATTCATTTAAGAATTTATTATAATCAAAAAAAAAAAAAAAAAAATGAAATGCAAATTATTATTTAAACAGCCATCCGATGAAGACAAAATATACATTACCCAATAATTTATTAAAATAACAAGTAGGTATAGGTACGTAGGCGTTTTCATTAATGAACCATTAATTAACGACTAGAACTTGAAACTGTTGAATGTATGTGTATAGTAGGAAGAAGCCAAAGATAAGCTCAATGCCGAATCACAAATTGATTTTAAGCATTATGTTCTATATTAAAACAATAGCAATGCGATAAATCGTATGAATAATATTGGATAGAATAGAAGTGAAAAGGTCTTTTTATTACAATGGATGAAAATTGTCTCGCTGAATATAATAATGTATTATATATGTGTTTAGAAATACTAAAATGAATGTGAAGAAATTGATTTTTACACGTCTTAAAATAATGTTGTTCGAGAGTTTTCCACGATGCAACATTCAACTCGATAAAGTACTTTTTAGCGCCTTACATTTTGTTCTGCAAGTAATTTCCATCTTCGTTCCCCTCAATTACCACTCTTTTATGAGCGGATCACAAGGCATGGCGTAGTAATTGTAGAGGACCCTTAAGGGTTTATTTTTTTTTTTGAAGAGATTTTTTAAGAAAAATTACTCGGGGTGACGATGTGACGTAACCATTTTTTAATCGCGTATAGCAAACTCTTGGCAATAACAATCTTTGTTAATGCTGAAAACCACTCGGATTTAAAACTTTGAAGAAAAATATATTGATCACCTTCTTTGTATTGTAATTATTTTTTTTACCATCATATAATTATGTAAGTCATTGATTTTTAAGATTTTCTTCAACATATAATTTATTTAAAAAAAATATAATACTTTTAAGTTTTGTTTATTATTTATTACAAATTTAACAGTAAATGTTCTCTTTGAATCATCGATTTATTACTTTAAGAAATTATAAATAATTATTAATATCCTTAATTTGAATAATATGAAGTATAATATTTTTGTCGTCTATATCTATGACGTATTTAGCTGATAAATCATCAGATTATAATATTTTAAATTAAATTAAATTCTGTTTTAAAATGTTGAATACATTTTTTTTAATATTTGACATTATGTCTAGTTAATGTAAATAAATTCAGAATTAAATTAATAATGATTAGTAGTGTGGTAATATTAGTAAAACTTATAAGTGACATTTGTCTTTGATATATTTGCAAATATTTAATTTTTATTTTAAAATGTAAGTACCAATTTCAATTGCTGTTTAAAATATTATACTTATAATGTATTATGAAATATACAGCTTAAGTGATAAAAATGTCTGCATTATTAAAAACATACAGAACAATGTAGTTTTTATTGCAGTTTTAGTATTATGAGTTTGAGGTACCTAAAAAAATATTCAAGATCCGGTCGGAGTCAGAGTAGACATTGTTATTTAAGTAAAGGAAAAAAAGCACCGTACCTATAATGCGTGATAACAGCAACATAAAATTACTGAAATCATTATTGATAAATGCTGATTGGTTCTCAAAATATGTGAACGTATACTAACTGTGTGAGCATTTTAAAAGTGATCAAAAATCAATGACAACACGTTATTTTTTATGCTAGTAGGTATCATTGCGTATTGAGATAATAATGCGAGTCCGTTGTCTGAAATGAAACAGCCTAAAATAATAAAAATTACGAATGACGGTGAAAATTGAGACTAAATAACAATAAATAAAAAAAAAAAAGTTATATGTAATACTGAATCTATATAGAACAAAGAGTGACAACGAAAACGGTCCGTTTAAGTATTCTAATTTATTCTTCGGCATTAAAATGAAGAATTGCACACCACTTTTTGAGAGACGACGCGACAAGAGGCTTTCAAGGTAGGAGAGTGTGTACCTATCTGTGGATTTTTTTAATAATTTTCCACGGTCCAAAACGGATTTCCCCTGTTTATATTACAGGGATGAAAGACTATGGGGCGCTTTATAACATGAATATCGCCATAATGCCATCGCATAAACAGTGAACACTGCAGTAATGACATTCTGGATAAATATTCTTTGTGTAGTGACACTAACGTGGCTAATGATAAAATGTAAAGTAATATTATAATAATACAATGCTTGCGGGGCGGTGTTCTTATTGTTTACATTATAGTTTTGTTTTAATGACAATATAATACACACAAAGTGGACGTCAGAGAGAAGTGGATGATTAGAGTTATCAGATGGTGAAATTTTATCGCGATTATTGTACGATAATAATATTATTGTTGCAGTGATACAGATTTACAGTTGTTTCAAAACGTCGTATGGATCCAAACGAACCTGCAGAAATTAAATATAATGTAAAACCAATGGCCGAATAACATATAGAATATAATCAAACAGAATTTGCCTGGAAAATGATTTATATTATAATGTGCTAAACATTTAAGTCAATAATATATGCATTAGGCTTTATTGAAATTAACAGTAAAAAATAAAAAAGGGGATCACTAAATTTATCAAAGTTTTACTGAATTAATGTAATAAATAACAGCTAGGTAATAAAACATAAACATAATATTATCTGTTTTGGTGTGTAAAATATTTAATAAACAAAACAGTATTTACGTTCCGATTGAATTTGATTAATAATGTTCGTAAATTGAATCCATAACTAACGAGAATGTATTAATCACACATAATGATATTATTTATAATCTACATTACCTATATTATTTAATGAGCATAATAATATTTTAAGCAGTTAAATAATTATGCTATTCAGGGAACAATTAATAGTCATTCACATTTAAACCAATATTTTGTCATACAGCAAGTAACACAATCAAAACCAAACCATCTGCTTTTTCTCCCACCTATACATATGCAAACATTACCAAAGTTCTTGAATTTTGATTAATATTGAGATGTATGTTTTTCATTCACCATAGGTACCTGAATATTGAATAATAATAATCTACCAAGTTTGCATCTCGTAAACGTTTCAATTATTCTGTTAAGTACCTATATGAATACAAGGGATAAGGCTTGAGAAATATTTCGGTAACATTTCCTTCCATACAGGTATAATAATTATTGTTGTCTTAGAGACATGTAATACGATTATTAAAATGTTGAAAACGTCAGAAGAATACTAAAATTGTTACTTATAAACACCTACTGTAAACAATAAGTCTTACCTTGTAAAATCGATGAGTAAAACCGGAAGTTAAACAATTAATATATTATTGATTGTTAACAATTCTAAAAGAAAAATGTATTTAACCAGCCGATAAATAAATCATACAGCTAATATTAACTTAAATAACATTTTAGTTATTTTGACATTGTCATAAGTATAGATATCTAAATGTTGCCAACAAATGTTTATGGTGTTGATTATTAGAAATTACTGGCGAATAAGGGAAATAATTAAGAGTACAATATCTGATTAAATTCTAAAATAAATGCAATCATTTTATTTACTGGGTTGTAACAGAATAAATTGTTCATTGTAAAATCTGTTGCATACTCCTGTCAAAATGTACCAATTACAGTAAATAGTAATCACCTATATGTAAGCATTAGTTTATTTATTTTGTCTGTCTGCTGTATAAAAAACTTTCAGAGTTAGATTATAATATGATCTGTAATCTATAGATGTGACTATATGAGTATATCACATTATTTCATGTCTACATTTTATAGATAGAAATTATTAAGGGGTTTATTAAAAATTAAATGCAGATGCTTTCCGGCGTATTGTATTTGTCCATACAACTGTTCAAGTGCAGAGACCAAATAAAATATCAATATTTAATAGAATTGACAGTGAACATATGTCATTTCAGTGCGATTTTATAAAAACAACGCTATAATTCGAGTATTTCTAATTTCTATTTCTAATTACGACTGTAACTACGTATCTGTAATATATGTATAAGAATTATTCTGAATTGTATAATATTTGTATATTATGTACTACGAATCAAACATGTTTATTGAGAATTATTTTATGTCAAAACCAAATGTGAATCTCAACAATAATATGAACTCTGGATTTATAGAAAAAACATTAAAAAAAAAAACCATTTTCCATGAATATGCTTTTGATATTTGCAGGATATTTTGAATAAAAACATTTTTGTTACACAAAAATAATCATTTCAGATTCGAAGAAACGATATGGTTTACATTGACATTTAGCTTGGTATCTTTTTTTTCGTTATGTCGGCAGTGATCACGTTTGAAGCAAAAAAAAAAAAAATGTTAGTCAAATAAAAAAAAAAAAGCTAAACATACCTACCTAGTCCATTATTCAGATAGTAAATTGGGTACGATGTTAGTTTAAAAATGTCATAAGTAATTGGAATTTCTTAATAGTTTTTCGAATAATACAAAATATCAGTGACATTTTCAGCATACTGTTTAGAAATAATATAGGTACCTATACTAGTATCATACTAGTATAATATTTTTATGTAGATAAATCTCTATAACTACTCATCGGGTCTCCTAGCTATTTATCAAGCATAAGATATTAGAACGCATACAACAATATATTTTATTTCAAATGATATTATAATATTTTGATGTTTCGTGGTATAATATAAAATTATTATGATTTTTATTTAGTGTTATATAGTATTTATGTTAATTTAATGGAGATTAATAATCAGTAAAATGATATTAAAACTAATTTGAAATTATTTGTGTACTTACATGCAATGTGCAACTGTCATATCAATATCTAGATAGTTGAACCCTAAAATACTGTTTACATATTATGTAATTTCTGTTCAAGCAAAATAAGCGGAATGTAATTTTACAAGGAAGTTGAATAAATATGTTTTGTATTATATTTTTAATAATTGAATAATTCAGCTTCGCTCGTGGAAAATATAAAAATAAAAATCGTGAAATGATAAAAATGGCTTACCAAGAAACTGGTACATTGAAATATATGTGTGACCTCCCCTCCCCACCGATTGTGATCAATGATAATAGGCCATAGAGTGACGTCATGACATCATTATGGGGTAAGTATATTTTGAACAACACTGACACGAACAAATTGCAGAATTATTCAAACGGTTCGACGAAAAAATGGAAAAACGATATACAATGTATGTTTTCCCCTATAGGTACCTTACAATGCCCAAAAATGGAAAAAGATGACGCTGTGACACTTGTGAGAGTATTGGCAACCACTTCGTAAAAAAAAAAAAACCGTGATAAACAACAAAAGTTTCACCGGAAAAGTGGAATAACGAAATATAATGTTTCCCCCACCCCCCTTATCTTCAATCGCAAAAAAATGTAAAAATGAGCACTGTATCAGGACACTCTGTCGCGTGTTGGGAACATTTTAACAAACAAAATAATTGTAAAAAAAATTCAATAATGTCGACAGTGATGCGTGGTACATAAAAATTACCCATTCTTTTCATTATAAATAAGGATAAGGATTCATATCGTTTGACTATATTTAGGAACCTAATAATCTTTTAACACAATATTATTTAAAAACCTGTCGTAATCAAACACTTTATTTATTCGTCTTGTTTAATATACAATATTTTTTTTATGTTGTAGAATATATGTTCATTCGAATTATTGCATTATTGCACTTTATAATATGCATTTTATCAAATCTTTATCTAATTAGTATAGATATGTTTTTTTTAAAAATTCTTTTGGCCATTTCAGTATAAATTTTTTCTCGTATGTCCTTTGTATATTTTAAAACCATGTGGTTATACGAAAAATATCAATGAATTTCGTCCAAATTTCACTTAATATTTTATTTAAAGATTCAAAGGTAAAGATTGTAAACCAGTAATGAATATTGAATAATGATACAGCCGTTTGATATTTTATGAACTCGCCAAATAAATTATAAATATTAACCCTATATCCTTAGGGGATATCATACAAAAAATATTTTACTACTTGGGTAGGTAGTTAATATTAGTTTGATAAATACCAAAGCCCCTTTTCTTTTATAACTTTTATTTTCATTGAAAATAAACTTAAAATAATGTCTAGAGAAATGTAGTAAATTTTGATTCTCAATTTATTTTTTTAAGAACTTATTTAATTCAAATTCACTTAAAAGTATAAATAATAGTAAAAATAAATTTAAATCTGGAAAGGTTTAAATCCATCTGATAGAATTCCTTATTCATCCAAACATTCCAAATAACATTATCATTATTGAAAATATTTTCGTATGCAACTTTGGTAAAAACCATTTTTGTATGAAGTAATTTAAATGTAAATACACCGCAACGACGTATAAATAAAAATTGTATTTTGAATATTGTTTTTATATTGTGTACTTGCAAAAAAATAAAATGCTGATACTAAATTCGAATAGGCTACTAAATCGGGCGTGGATGGATGTATTCATATTTTTCAGTAATGCTCTTGACCACTACTCTTGAAAATCTATAAAAGACGAGGATAGCTTTGCTTACACAAAAATCTAAGGATTAGTTTTAAAATGCTTGATATGCGACTGTGTGTTATTATATTCTTCCATTATCACAAAGCCATGACATTTTTATAGAATCCCAGAAAAGAACTATATCCAATCAGTCCATCTAGTTTATAATCTGAAACCTCTAGAAATAACTGATGAATTAATTTTGAGTTATTTTGCTATACATACTTAAATTCATATTAATGTGTAGGTATGAATTATTCTTACTGATTGTACAGACTATTTTGGTGTGTTGCTCAAACAAAATTGTGTCATGTAAATCTAGAATGCTTAAAATAAAAATGATTAGGACGATAAGATAATTTAGAGCAGTACAATATAACTGACGCTATATTAAATCATGGTAAAATCACTGATATAATATTATTCAGGTGGTATTATTATTTCCTATGTTATATTTATCCATCCAAACTAGGTACCTATGCAGAATTCTATGTACTGTTATTTTATGTAATGGTAATTATTATGTAAGCCAATTCGCCATTTATGTCCAATATTCATAATGGACCCAAATCAAATTCATTGCGTACAGCATTTGTATATTTTGGTTTCCATTGAGTAACCTAATATTTATATATAGAATAATGTTCAACTCTCTCTCTCTCTCTCTCGAAAAATGATTTATTAAAAACTGTAAAAATATAAATTTATTACCGCTTCTCCTCGTATACTATTAAAACTTATGGGTAGATCGATGTATATCGAACTTTAGTGGCTCTTTTCCACGCTCATATATACTTTCAAAATAACTACCAAAACAATAAAACATAATGGTACACTATTAACACCATGCTTATAGAAATACGTATACATTTTATGTACTGTATGGCTCTAAGAATTTGTTCAATATCGTGACCTACAAAATGTTAATCGTATTGTATGTGATGTGGTATTTTATTTCCCTCGAGATTTATAATTTTTAATATGTATAATATATTATATTAAAAAGTTAAAACCACTTTTTGTGCTTGAACTTATTCACGTTTTATTATATTATATACTTCGTATATGATAGTTGCTCCAACACAAAATGAACATTTATAATTTCAACCTAATATTATCATATAAGCGGATATTGAGAAGGCAATGCAATCACCTGTCTTAAAGTTCCATTTCAGTTTGAGCATTGCTTTTACAAGGGGAATCTGGAGGCCGATCTGTATGCGCGTTGGTCTGTGTTGGCTTTTTGGGAAATTATTTAGGACAGATTGATGAGCTTGTAATGTTACTTCATTATTATCATTTGAAACAATATAGAGGTCCGGATCATAACCTCGATTCCATCCCCCCGAGTGAAAACTATGTTTATATTTTCCACTGAATATCAGGTGCATATTCTCAGTTCCGATTTATTCACTTAATGTTGAAGTACACCGATATACAGAAGTTAAAGGTAAATAATAATAAGATCGGATATAAAATATAATATAATAATAAGTATAATGATACGATGTACAATATAAATCAACGACTAACCATGTTTACTCGGCTACACTACACAAGACATATATGCTATAGTATTGTAAAAATGTATAGTCAGCGTCTGCTGAACTACAGTGTGGATATATTACTTATACACTACATTATATAGGGTGTTTTGTTTATAATTCCAACACTTAAAACATTTCTTATTTCGTCATAAGAATCATAATCCCAATATTAGTATGATTGATTATTGAAATCACCAGCTAGTACTGAGGAGTATTGAATAGATGGTAAGGTTGGAAGACTCCATTTTTCATTTGGGGGGGGGGGCTTTATTGATTTTTAGTACAGTTATACCGGCCACCTTCACAGAAACAGGCCCATCTATCCTTGTATATAAGTGACTGGAGTTGGAGATATCGTATATATATATATAAGTAGCTGTTCCATAATGTTTGTGATATGTGGCAGAAGTGAGTTTATGGCTTGTGTTTGTTCTTCGTCTGGAATTTGAGTTTCCTGTAATATGACTATATTTACTTTAAGTTCTCGTAATAATCGAGCCAAATAGCTACCATTACCTCTGCTTCAGTTTTCAATGTTTAGTTGGAAGATAATTATCTGAGAGCCAAAATTCGAGTCAAAGAGCCCTGAAAAGGGCTGTTTTCAGAGTCTGTGTGTTGCTCGTACTTTCTGAGAGGTCTAGGATACAGTACAGCAGTCGGTAAAGGTAAATCTTTAGCCATTTAGAATGTTGCTCTGGGAACACTACGTGAAAACGATTTAGTTTTGTACCCCAATTTTTATTCTAATAGGTGTCTAGAGTCTAGACCTGCCCATATTCAAATTTTTCATATTTTATTCTCAAGCCCTATTTAATTTTATGAACCCAACTATAATACTATGTTCTATTATAATCTATCATATTATAATGGTATCGCAATAATGTATTATGATTATGTTATAATATATAAGACACATTATAAGGTTAAATTCTTATTTCAGTATAAGTATTTATTTTAAACAATTATATAGCGGTATAGGTACAAGGTACTATATTATTTATCTAAATAATATTATTACATACATGTATATTGTATAGAGTATTATTAAAACGGACAGTAGATGAATACCGTCTCGTTCGGTTTTTTAAATTTTAAATTACTATTAAAAATAAACACGATTTTGAATACAACAGTCTAAGTTTAAAAAAACCGGAAAAATCGCTCTGCTGTGTATTAGGTGTCGATTGTACATTTTTACTTCGATATTAAGTAGGTCACTATTACAGAGACTTAATCACTATAACAGATGTGTTAAATTTGAATTAAATGACAAACCATTGAATAGCAAAAACGATTCTGTCAGCCTTTATTTCTGAGAATATTATATCATTAGTTTTGATTTGTATCAACTATACAATATGTTAAATTATTTTACAGTTTTGGCAAAATAGGTAGTCTCTAGAATTACTTATTTTTGAATTAGTAACAACCTAAAAACAAAATCAATTTCACAGAAACTAGGTTTGCTTAAAGATGCCGGTTTGTCCTAATTTTATTTTATTTGAAAATATTTATTACGGTTTCAACGACGAAGTCATCAGCCGGGACAAAATAAACAATTTGCAATTTTTATTTTACATAATAATAATAATATTATTATATACATTCATCATAATAATCATACATTACACAATAAGTAATTTGGTTAATAAAAATAATAATAGTTATACTATTATTATACATAATATGTACATAATATGTGAAATATTTCAATTCGGTTGTACAAATTAGTTTTTGGAAAGAAATACATTAATAAATCAAAGTTTATTATTGATACAATATCTTCAAGATTCGTTGGCTGTAGAAAGATTTTCTCTCTTAGGCTCAGTATGGACATTCAAGGAGGAAATTTTCTTATAGATATTAAAGATGTGTTGTAGAATTCGCACAAATGGCTTGGATTGTTTTCCTTAAGTGAATGTGGGAGATATTTTATACGAGACCATATTGTTTGTTATGGTCTTATACAGGAAGGGGAGATACGGGATTGGAGCTAAAGAAGTCTTGATTTCTTAATTGTTTGTTTGTTTTTCCCGATTATTATGAAAATGAAATTACGTACGACTTTGTACTTTTTACCTCAAATCAGATTTTCTAACATAATAAATTACTCTCAAAGTTGAAAATCGAAGATTTTACTGTGCCATAAGGTGATGATAGACATAGAAAAAAAAACAATCATCATTCTTAAATCAATATATTCATTGCTCCTCTCAAAACCTTAAAATATTGATCTAATTGGTATATATTACGACTACCTGTATTACCAGAGTACCCGCCTGCGCAATGGTTAAAATAATTAATCTATCCTTCCATCGTTTTCCGCTTTGCTTCAGTTGAATAGTATAATATAATGCTAACACAATTTATAACAATGATTCATTTTATAACTGTACGCTTCTTAATTCTGGACACACATTTGATATAAACACAAATAAATGAGGAGAGAGGTTCGACGAATGTTTAAAAGCCGACTTAAATCCAATATCGTCAAGGTTGGTATTCGTTTTTATGTGTATTTATTAAAATACGTCCAGAATTAAGAAATTAAATTATAAAATGAATCACCGTAATAATTGTGTTCATAAGTATTTATTATAAGATTTGTTTTTTTTTTAATATAATCTGTAAACCAACGGAAACAATTTATATAAACAAAAAAAAGTATTCAATTTTCGTAAGCTAAAAATAAATTCATGTGTAAGCCACGCTATATAGCAACGTATAGGGGTTGAAAAATAAGCTATGAACATAGTCTATGATGTATCTATTTACAAAACTTTTATTGAAAACGGTCCAGTAGTTGAGTCTATAGAGGACAAACAAACAAACAAACATTAATTTATATATATTTATATAGATATTGAATCCCGGTAATTATATTGACTTTGTTATTGAACTAACTAATGACTTTCCTAAAATAATTCGATGTAAAATGTAATCTTATTTATATATTTACCTTTTATATAATAATATATATAAATGACAACTTACTGATGAACACAATAAAAAAATATACAATCTATAAAATATATAGGTATATAATGTACAACATCAATAACAATCTAATGGCAGACAACACATTTTTAAGACAATAATAAAAAAAACCAAATAATCCTAACGACTTACCTTTATAAAATGTAAAACTAATAATAAAAAGAGTATACCTACCACTTTAGGTATATTCCATATTATATTATTATTCGTGTTATTTTTTGTTTTTTTAAATTGTTTTCGTTTTTTGATGAAACGTTTAGTTTTAGTTAGTGTTTTACACAGAACTTCATACTTTACATCTATAAAATCCAACAAAAAAAATTTAGTATTTTATGAAGATAATATTATAATGATATTCCTAATTCAATACAAATCATCATCCATCACTTAATCACCGTCACTGCTTTGTGCTGGTAGTCACCGATATAATTTCAACAGTATTCTACCTTAGAGTCCAAAGTTAAATAATAATTTACTATTCATGTTGTGTAACTAATAATAACTATGTTAGATATTCCTTTTGATGTCCAATCGATACTAATTATTATGACAATGTAAACCTCGATGACTCGATCAAAACATGTTTAAGTAGTTCATACACTGTCTATACAAATGGTGATCTAATAAAACAATTCATTAAACCTTAGGTATAATCTACATTATGATAATATTTGGCATCTCCTTAATGCTCTAAACTTTATTTATATTTTATAAACGTCAATAAAAATTGAGTATAAAGAATTTAGCTTTAAACAAGTTACCTATGCAATAGATCAAATTTATTTAATTAATTAAGCATGTATCAATATTGTTTTGTATTTTTTGTATGTAATTTATTCAGTTAATTTACATTTTCATAAATCAAAAAAACAAATAACTATTGTATTATAATATAATATTATATAGGACATAGGTAAATATTCCTATTTCACAGAGATAATTTAATATTAGACGTGCTTTAAACATTTAATACTTGCAAAGAGTATCAACATAATATAAAAGTCGAGGAAAAACCTTGACAAAAACGTGCACTTATGATCACTTGTGTATTTTTTTTTTTTTCATATTCTGCTCTTGACGTAAATATATATAAAAAAAACATAAACACTTAAATCAATAATTATTAACCTGTGAATGACATGCATTCTCCATTGTCAACGACTTAAGAATGTATCGTCTCATATCCTAATAGAATATTTATATATAAATGGAATAATACATATTACATATTATAGTGTTATAGTATAATATCATATTTAATTTTTAAAACATTTTGCATATTTTATTAAACATTTACCCCATAAAATGGCTGCTAAATAATGTATAAGATATATTTGGTTGTATAAATACTATTAAAATTTATGAGTGTATTATGACACCATTATTTTAACCCTAATTACTTAAGTATGCCAAACGCCCAATAATTAATAATATCTTTAATCGTAATATTGTTGAAATGTTATCACTAAAAATTCAGTGAAATATGCAACAAAAATGTTTTTGTGATGAGATGGATGTACCTACTTATTCTTAAACGAGAGTATTTAGGACCAGACTTAGCATACTCTACTTTCTAAGTTATATTATGCAAACGTAGTGTCAGGTTTCAAATACTGGTTGTAAATTATCGTATTTCTAGGTAAGTAGTGAGTACTAATAATAATATATTAATGTTTTACTAAAAATAATATAGGTAATAGTGTATTATTGAATGTGAATATGTTTATACAGTGTTATATACCTACTATTGAGCTTAAAAATAAAATAAAATATAGTTTAATATAATATAGTAACGTATACAATTATATTATATAAGAGGAGTTATTATGATAATCATCGTCTTATTTTAGAACCACCTACTCTGGTCGTATGATACATATCATTTTATGAAATTTATTTATTTTAGTTCTAAAAATTGTGAATTATTACAGATTTGAATCCTAATGGATTATTATTATATTCGTGTCAAACAACTACCTTTATACAATTAAAGGTATTTTTTACGAGCGACTATATAAGCATATAAACATAAAATATATAAATGTAAACATAAACAAGAGTTTAAATTGTCAATTGATTAAATAAATATAAATATAAAACACAACATAAACATGAGTTAAAATAAACCACATCAAATAAAATTGGTTACTAAATATTAAATTTTCCCTTCCCAATGTTTCATCACTTTGGTTGCATCCTTTGTCACTGTTATGAAATCCAAAGTAGTGAAATTTGTAGGGCATTTTGGGCCGATCAAGAGGTGGCTCATGGTAGTATGTTCGTCTCCGCAGTCACATTCTTATATTACGCCCCACTTCTTTAGATTGTCTTTTGATCTCTCTCCCCGTTCGTAGTCGGTTGAGTGTTATCCATGCTGGCCAATCGAGGTCATGTCCTGCAGAGAGGTGTTCTGCTGGTGAGATTTGATCATCTTCAATATGGCCTATGGTTAATTTCCAGTAATCCGTCCGGGCTTGCTCGGGGGTTTTTGCTAACATATTTGTGCATTTTATGAAACTCTTTCTTGATTTTAATCTTGACCTGTGTATATCCTTGCCGTGAAAGTTATGTTCGACTGTCAGTTTCGAGTTTAGATCTTTCTAAGTTTGCATTAATTGTACAGGGAGGCAGTGCCGAAGCTGGTATCTCCTGCAGTCTTAATCGGTATCTTTCTGCTGCGAGCATGTCCATCAGTGGCGTATATGCCAGGAGAAGCGAGGCCTCGTCCGATACCGTTCTGTAAGCCCTCATTACTCTATGCGCAGGGGTCCTCTGTGGTTTGATGAGGAAGTTCCGGTTCCTTGCAGCACTGACAGTGTTGGGCTCCCACACTGGCGCTGGGTACAAGAACTGGCTGTCCACGACCGAGCTGATAAGTTTGCGTTTCCATTGACATGGACCACTAATGTTCTGTATAAGTCTCGAAAGAGCCACTGCTTTTTCGCAACGTTTTAAACATGTCTCGTGAATGTCCCATATCGACAGCCTTGCTGAACCTATAGCAGCGTTGGTGTATATTAGCTATAAACTCGTTAGTAATTGTATAGGATGTGCAAACTGTTTTTAATTATGGGGCGACAATCCAAAACGTACTATTTCCATTTTACACTTTTTTGAGAAATCACGATTTTCTATTTTTCCACGATTTTCGAAATAGTACGTTATGTATTTAATTCAATTATATTCCCTAATTCCCTATCTTCATACTATGGGAAATAGTACATTTTGACCTACTTTGGAAATAGTACGTTTTGTACAATTGGAGGAATTGGTACGTTTTGCGTCAATTTGTCAATAAACAAACTATTTAACATGGACAATACTACGTTTTGACGTAATTTTGGAAATAGTGCATTTAGACAAATTTTGGCTTTGGAAATAGTGCGTTTTGCGTCATTTATGAGTTTCAGATTGATTTTAACAAGGGAAATAGTACGTTTTGTCACAATTTGATTGCACTATTCGATTCCCTGCCTTAATTTCTATAAGAATCAAAATATAACTCAATTTCTTCAATTTTGGCAATAGTACGTTTTGGATTGTCGCCCCACAATTATCCTCAGTTAAATTAATTTGCATTCTACTTTCTAAGAAAAATCCAAAACTACAAACTATAAATAAAAAATAAATGTTCAGCAGTTAAAGTTTACTTTATGATTGTAAATTAATTCCATGAATAAACAGAGTATAATATTTTCTATCCTCACAAAATAGATTGGCATGAAAGCAAAATGGTTGCACCTCAAATGTTTCTACACGTCATCGATATAGTCTATATCACAGTTTTCTGCCTCTTAATGACTGACATTAGTACATTGCATATAAACATGATATTTCAATATATTAACAAAACCAACTAATCAAAGATGGAGAACTATAAGACATTGCCTGTTTTTGTGTAGGAGGTTGGCTGACTGAACAATATTGTTATAAGCCTGATATCTATGATGGTAATGATCATACCTATCTTTTTTAATGTTTTCCATAACTATCTGGATTACCTACTATTATTACCAATATTATTAGTTATTACCATTTTTTTTTTATCATTATTGTTATTATGATTGGATGTGCATGTCATCAATATAATATATTTTAGGTATACATGACGTACAATAACTCATAACGTATATTACTCATACTACCATACTCACTTTAAATACTCATGTTATTTTAAAAACAATTTTAAGTTTGTACTATTGATTTTATTTATTCACTCATATAATATATTACTTCAACCATATTAATATAATATTATAATAATATTAATTTATGGACGTTAATGACCATTTTGTTGATGCATAGAAAAGATAAAAAAGTGGACAAGTGAGTCAAACTGATCTATATTACATTGGGTGTCGTGTGGGCCACTAATGGATGTGTTGAATTTGAATTAATTTGATAAATATCATTATATTATACGAAAAATGATTTTTAGCGAAGACGGTTCGTCAGCCTGTATTGTAGTAACATTTTTAAACTACAAAAAAATTACTAAGATTGTTACTCTCCAATCTCCATTTAAATGTCTAATTTCGTCCAAATTTTAACTTGAAATAGGTATCTATTAAAAAGATATTATTTTTATAATTTTTAGATTGTTTGTTAGCACTAGGAGATATTTATGAGAAACCTGATTTTAAATTTAAGTAATATTGATGATGAGTATTGTTAACATTTGATTATTTGAAATAAAAAATGGTAGTATAAAAAAAAAATTCTTACATAATATTATATGTATCTATAATATTTTCGAATCACTGTTATCAAAACTTATAAGGAACCTTGCATTAAATTTTCAAGATTTTGACCTATCTAAAAAAATTTAAAAATATCGTACCAAATATTTTGAAACCCAAATTATAAAAAAGAAAACACACACATACATTATTGTTAAACCGATACATTCATCGCTCCGTTCAGAACGTAAAATAAGTTTATATAATATTCATTGTATTATTAACACAAATATTGAAATTATAATTTTTTTTTATCTTAGTACCTACTACTATTTTAATAATGTTGAAGTTTAAAATGTTTAAACACAAATCATATTTGATAAAATATTCTTATTTGATAGCTGAGTACAAAAATAGACGTAAGATTATAGCGAGGAATGATGTTCAATGTACTATTTCGAGTAACTCAAGGGGTAAGACACTTTACAATAGAAGTTTATTTATGGTGTATTGGAAAACCCTCATGTAAAAGTGATTTTTTTTTCGATATATACCGAAGAGAATTTCAAGATATCATTCTATTTTTTTTTTTTATTAAATCCACTTAGTGTCAAGTTATACTCATATCAGTTATATGTTTTATTATATATATAAAAAAAAGGTCGCACTAAAAATATATGTCCTGGATACACGATATGCATATTACAGTTCATTCTACCATTCTAAAATAATAATATACTCAATCGGAGTTATTAAAATAATACCAGTGATACAAACGAGTTTTGTTTTGACTTTTGTAATAATAGTATTATATTATTATTATTATAATGAAAGTACATTTATATTTAATAATGATACATGAATATACCTACTATAGCTACTATAACTATTCAGTTAAGATTTTAATTTTAATTGCATTGTTCTGCATTATAATTTGCATAATAATAATTTATTAAAATTTCCAATTTAAAATCCCTTAAAATAGAGTACCCATATAAAATAACCTACCTATCTAAATTAATGGATAAAAATAAAGACAACAATAAATGAATGGTCAAATAATTAAAAATCAGCGAACTAAGGGTTATATCTATATTTCATTTTTTATCCGTTTTATTTTTAATAAATAATACATATGATTTTAACTAACAATACCTTATCACACACATTTTATATACCTAATATATTTCTGCAAATTACATTGATATAAAATGTGAGGTGAAATTTATTTTTATATAACATGACGTATAGGTACCTCTAACCACACAGTGTTTGGTCCCATCAGTAATTTTGTTCCGACAAATATTTTTAAAAATAATTTTCATTTATTTTTTTTTTTACATTTTCATACTTATTTTAACTAATGTTTTTTAATTAACTTAAACTCAAAATAAATTTAAAAACTAAGTTGTTTGTTTTTATGTTTCTTAAAAATCTGAGATAGCCAAATTTATAAAACTAATTTATGTAAATATTTTAAAAGTTTAATAATTAATTTCCATTGTGTACCTATCCAAATAGATGTGTAAGTTTTAAAGATTTGACAAGATATTGGTCGAGAAGTATACATAAGCAGCAACTGTTATTTACACAAAAAAACAGTGAAAAATCCTGTGAACAAAATGTTTTAAATAAATATTTACTATCTTACACAAAAATTAAACAAATAACAATTGACAAATAAAAGTTATTTCTTTGTTTTAAAAACATAGCTAGCTCCAAATACAGTTGTACAATATTTTAATTATTATTTTTTTTTATGCATAATCTAGAAAAGTAATCTAATATTATATTAAACCACTGAGAATATTAAAATATTCAATAAAAAAAGGACTAAAATTGCTTAATTTAAATATCTTAATTACAAGGAGAGTTGTATTCATTTTAACCTAAACGTAATCGAATCTATTAAATTATAGTATAAATCTTTGAGATAAAATATCATTATTTTTACATACTAATTTCATAGTGTTAGTAATATCTATATTCTATTGTATGAATATTTACCATTAATTTATATAAGATTAAGAGAATAATGTTATAAAATCTAAAAAGTCATAGGTAACCTACTTGCATCATTAAATACTTTCTTAAACTTTGGTGAAAAATTAATTGGATAATGTGTTAATATGTTAAATGTAAGTACTAAAATAAAAACAATTTTTTCGAACATTTTTAATAATTAATTAAAACTATTAATGTATAAATTAATGGTAAAATTAAGTTTCTATACTTTCTAAAATACAAACTATTATTGTTTATTTATCTTTATATACAGAGTGATTCTACTGTAAGTGTGTTGTGATTGAATTCCTCTTAAACGGTTGGACCGATTTGAATGAATTTTTTTGTATGCATTTGGGTGACGCCCCGGATTGTTTAGATTTACAAATCATCCCCCTAGGTCCAACCAGGGGATGTTCTTAAACGGGGATTTAGAGATTTACGGTGGAAATTTTTGTTTATAAATGGTTGCCATGGGTGTTTTAAAACTATTATAATAATAATTATTGGTTGGCGTGAAATCAGTGTATTCATTCAATGCTTTTAAATTTTTTTATACGCTGTTTTTGATATTATATGTATCGCAATTATTTAAATATTGAGCGTATTATAGTCACATATAAGTTAGGTACATAAAACAACGCTATTGGTCGACAGACTAGGCATTCACAATTAATCCAGCCGTTTAGGAGGAGTTCAGTGACATACTTGGTATAACTTTGATACTTAAGAGTTAAATTATAAAGTTACGTACAAACAGCATTGGGTCAGCCTATCTACCGCAGGTAGATTGCCTACCTGATAATATTCTGCTGCGAATCGGAAATTTTATCCCAGAAGAGTTAAGATAAATTTTGAACACCATACACCGAATATTAAATAACGAATTGAACAAAGTTTAAATCGTATAGAGTTGGTACATTTAAAGGGAAACGAAGTACATGGGATCAGCTAGCAATTTATAAAATAATAACATCTCAGTAACAATTCAAATACCTTACAATTCAAGTATACGGTTCAATCAGAGTAACATTACATACACATAGTATTATCTATGTTCATTATTTCAATACAATATATAGTTTTATTTGATTTGATTATTGAATTTTTCTTTTCGAAATAATTGGTGACTGACTATGCTTATTCTGAATAAATAATAACCGTTTTACTAAAACATATTAATTTGTACCTATAATATAAGACTTAATTGAAGGGTGTACTTAAAGAGTCCAATCTGATTAGGTATGTTATTTGACTCAGTAACTGCATGCAATTAATAAAACAATTTAAAAGAAATAAAGTCGTTGCTTTTGAGACCAACTGCTAATCTAAACATTTCGTATCCTCCATTTTTTTTTTACATTTCCATAATTTGGAGCATGTTTTGAACGTCATACCCATATTTTACATTTTTACGGTCTACTCAATATATTCTAGTCTATACTAGGATATTTATAAAACGATACAATCAGTTTAAGCTCTAACAACGTTAAGCGTAGATGTCATGGCTTTTCAAAACCTTTGGCATTGTTATCAGTGAAAACGATTTTAGATTGCATTGCCAAATATTTATAATTTAATCGCAAACGTGCCCCGAGTTTTCGTGTAATTTTAGAACACAATAAGTGGATTAATTAGTGTTCTACGTCTTCAGCTCTGGTGATTGCGATATCTACGGTCCAACAAGGCTGTCTTTAGAATCTTGTCGCATTAATGTTCATATTGTGGTACTTGTTTTTTTCGTGTTACCAAAATAACATAACCAACTGTGTAATCACGACCTGTGTCCCGGAGTCAACGAGCTCGTTGTTTTAAAATAAGTCCTAATTATTCACGCCGGTGTAACGCCATAATTACAATTTTGGATTCCATTGTGCGTATACTTTTTTTTTTTATACATATATTTTTTAATGCCCGTATAACAAATCCCTTTTCGACTATACGATATATACCCACTACACGTAGGTGTGTAATATAATATATTATATTATTATACGTACACATAAAACAAAGAGCTACCCCGGGTTCGCCGTGTATATGCAACGGACTATATTCCAAAACACGTTTTACACATTTTGTCATCGTCTAAATGTGTTTAATGCGCCGGAAAATCGACCAAGATTCGCTAGCAGTGATAATAACATGCTTGCCTTCGTGTCACGAAGCAGCACGTTGGGATTACACGACAAACACAAACACACACACACACACAAGCGCGCCTAAATGAAATTCTCCCAAAGAATGGGTGTGCGTGCAAAAGTCAAGTATGCGCGTTGTTGTCGAATTGATTTAATTCCATAGTAATACGGTGTTTTAATGATATTATTATTCAGATTATTCAGCCACGCCGTAATCTCGAAATTATGATAATTTTTCACGAAACGTCTAGTAAAATATAATATATAGGTGAACCTATTTCACACAGAGGTTTTACAAGCTGTGCGTTTGTGCTTACACGCCTCTGTCTACTTCCACTATTTTCAGCGACGATGGTGGTAAATGGAAGATTCAAAGATACCGCCAATGATTTCACCTCGAACCCTTGTAAATTATGGCGTGCTCGCATTAAAGATGAATTTTATTTATGGAGTGGAGGTATAAGGACGGTTCTCTGAAAGATTGCTTTCGAAACGCGACTGTTGTGTGGGCGAGTCGTGTGTGTGTGTACATATTATTATGACTACCGGAAACGGCTAATATTATATTATAGTATTGTCTTTTCGACGGAAGTCCAAACATGATAATACGCTCAAATGTATGTTTTTTTAAGTTTAAACTGCACCGTATGCTTTGTATACTAGTATCGTACGATGTTCTTTTCAAATACCGTCGTTGAACACAATACTGCATTATGGCGACAGTATGTGTATACAGTTTTAAATCTCACGTTCGACCCTTTGCCTCATTATCGCAGTCGTATAACAAGCACGTGAATTCGACTTAGGCTCCTCCTCCCCGGAGCCATCAGAGAGTCATTGTAGAACGTCAAATCGATAAATCCGGAAAACGAACGCGTAGGCGGTTCCAGACGAGACGATGAGAATATATTTTTATATATCTAATTCGTTCGTAGCAAAACAAAGAAATTATTATGCGCAATAGGTTTTTTTCACACTAACAGTCCCGCGTATTGCCATCTCACATCAAAGACAGCAATCGAAATAGCTTGGAAAAGTTTGCACGCAAAATACATACAAACTATAGCAGTATTCTTCCCCATCGGCACAAAAAGCTATACCTAACTTTACTTTTGCAATTCAGTAATTCGGCCGTGAGCTATATTTTTGTGGTTACCGTGATACCTGTTCACAGGATATGCCATAACGATGTTCCGCATCATTAATATATAATTATTAAATTATACGACCAACCTGTATCCGTTTAATATTGTACCTATATTATTATATATTTATTTGCCAAAGTTATAAATTTTCCCCATTTTCGGTGATCTAGCAATCCAGTTGGTATTCTTGCCACAATAAAAAAAAATAACAGACAAAGATAAATAATAGATTATTTGACTGGACCGTTTCGACCAGCAAAAAACTTTTATTTTCCTTGTCAATACTGAACTAATGAAAAACTAATAAAATGGTAGGTACTTAAATTATCATTAAGCATCAATTTTGTCAATTAGCCGAAACATAAGACTTCGCATGTATAAGACCAAATAGTCCAATTGAAACGGTCCAATCCGAGCTGGTCCACCTGTTAGAAAACAAATTCAATTACAATATTAGTTAATTTCAATATCCTCTGTTTTTACATGGTTAACATAAAAAATAATGGTTCGTATTTATATTTTATACAATGGTTGGTCCACGAACTTGTCCGTGGTGGACCGGGAAACTATTGTCCTTCTGGAAGTCCTCACTTAGTATTGTCTCGATCTGTCGGTATGAGATGCCACCAATTTCAGGGTATTGATCTGGGCCGTCGATGTCTCGAGATTCCGTCCAACCCAAGAGGTTGATTTGATTTGCCGACGGGAGAGTTGCTATATCCACAATGTCGTTACTCTGGTATCTGTGGAGTCTAGACGACGTGCAAGTCTCTCCAAACAACAATTTAATTACATGTTATTTGGAGAGCCCCGGAATATAGCTGAACAACTCGAATGAGTACCGCTATATTCGTGCCGGAGGTGGATAACTGAAATAAGTTACCGAACGTTACAAGGACAAGTCGACTAAGTGCCTTGTAGAGCCCCGGGATATGCAACGCTTGTATCGTGTCTCTATAATGGGACGGTAAGTTTTTGGACCACTCAACTAAGTGCCAACCGTAGGGGTTGTCGTTCTGACATATCGTGGAACTCATTTTATTCAATTATATGTATGATAATAGATTTGAATAAAAGGATAGGGAACGTTTTTCGTGCTGCTGCTCGTAGCCCTTAAATGTTGTTGACGGTCTAGCGGGCTTTACTTCACTCCGTACTTGTTTATGTCAGTTGCACTTATTCGCCTGCAATAAGTGCATACCATATTGATAACAGGTAACCAAAAAAGGAATCGAAAATGCGGAATACACACAATCACCTAAATATCTAGGAGTCACAATTGACAAGTAATAATTGCAACAATGAGTAAAAAAAAAATGAAAATAGTACCGCGAAATAACCCACCAAAGAAACACACATTTATTTATAATATGAACAACAGATTGTGAACATTATTTATTTATTTATTTATTTATTTATTTATTTTACATTACGGGACTAGCCCAAAGTACAGTTAATGGAATAAGATACAGACAAAACATTATAATAATATTGATATAAAACAAAGACTAAAGATTAAAGACTCGAGAGGTTCTCATTTGCTAAACGCATCATTCGGTGGATAGGGTGGTTTCGGCCATAGTTAGTGGTGTGTCGAGGAACGTAGTAGGGGGCCGTTAGCCTGGAAGACCTACTTGGAACACGAAAGTTTACCTCAGCGAGAAGCTCGGGAGCATTTATGGTACCATTCGTAAGTTTATTTAGGAAGATAATGTTGGCAAAAACTCTTCTATCGGAAAGACTACTAAGTTGTAAGTGGTGTAAGACTGGGGAATAATCGTGAGGTTCATGATGGATATTAAGACAAAAGGATGCAAAATTAAGGAATTTATGCTGAACACGCTCAAGTAGGGAAGAGTCAGAGGTTGTATAAGGATCCCAAAGAATGGAACCATATTCTATTATCGGCCTTACAAGCACACAGTATAAATTTTTGAGAGAATAGGTTAGATTGAAATTAGAAGAGAAGCGTTTTATAAAACCTAATGTCTTTAAAGATTTACAGGTGACGTGCTCAATGTGGGAGTGGTAGTCTAAGTTGGAAGTTAGAAGGATACCCAAATCTTTCTTTACAGCAACTCGCGTTATGGAATGGTTGTTAAGAGAATAATCGAATAGAATAGTAGCTTGGCGTCTAGTAAAGGACATAATCTGACATTTGCTGATGTTGAGGTATAGTCCATGGTTCTCTAACCAGGTGGATAAACAATTGAATTCACTCTGAAGGCGTATGCAATCATCAATGGAGTTGACGCATGAAAATAATTTAACATCATCAGCAAAAGCCAAAAAACGGCAGTGCTTAGGAGCAGAATTCAAGCCGTTAATAAAAATAGCAAATAGAATTGGAGAAAGATGACCACCTTGAGGGACCCCTGAGGTAACGTTTATCAAACTTGAGCGACAATCTAAAATTTTTACCCATTGCTTTCTCATAGTTATGTATGATTTGAACCAAGATAGTAGCGGTTCGCCGAAGCCTGCTTTGTAAAGAACGTCAATGAGAATATAATGGTCTACTTGGTCAAAAGCTTTGGAGATGTCAGTGAAAATTACATCCACTTGAGAATGGTTTTCAAGAGCCTGTAAAGTGTAGTTGTTAAATACCATACTATTGAGAGTGGAGGATCTATTAGGCCGAAAGCCATATTGCTCGTCGATAAGAATAGAGTTAACTGGAGATTGAATACTACGGACAACATACACTATTAGCAGTCAATCCATCCAATACAAAGAATTAGTTGAAACTTATGTGTACTTTATTGGTTGTTTATCTACTACTGCAGTTTTTGGTGACCGAAGAATTCCACACAGATATTTATACAGTAGTGGTACAATTTTGTTTTTTAAAAATATTTCTATGGACGGCACCTAAATTAAAAAAGTAAAACAAATGTCCTTTGACTGAAAATTAACTACAGAAATCCATGTACATTAAAAGAGGGATATTTGTTTCGAATTTCTCTATAATTCAAAAAATTCACAAAAAAAAACTCCGAAAAAACGATGGAGAATTTAAGGGAAAATGTGGAGCTGTTTTGCACAATATATTGAAAATGTTTAGGTGTGAACTGAGTTTTCTATAGTATCGTTTTTTTGAATGTAATGATTTATCGATGCTTTCAAATGTAAATACACCCCAAGTAGTGGGCTACCCGACTTTTTTGTAGTTTTAGTTGTGTAAATTTGTATTATATTATATTATGTATGACATTTTAAAATCGATAGTCCGGATCAAGAGCTTAGAACCGCTAAATAAATTTCAAGGAATTTATTCCAAATGCCTAGAACTAAGGTATGGGTAATAAAATTATGGGGACCTATAATTTCTACTTCAAATACTCACCTAAAATATGTCATCAATTAGCTGTTTCCACTCTCCTGTCTTGTTAAATATTAATATTGTTTAGTTTGAACTTTGAACTTTGAACTCAAGATAAGTTGCTTTTTGCACTGTTAACACTCATATAGAAAAATAATAACATAAATAATAATATAATTATGACTTAAATAAATTTATAAATTAAAAAAATTCAGTGTTATTTCTTTTTAAAATTAAATTAACGACTTAAATAGTTACTGAAAACAGTTGATTACACCTAGAATTTTAACCAATATTTTGTACATTATTATAATCTTGAATAAATTATACAATACACTATAATATACTATGTCTATTTATTATTTGTATCTTCATATTAGTGTGTAAACGGTAATCGAGAACACTCAATATCTTTGCGTAGAGACCTGCTATTTGAATTCCGTTTTTTTGGCAGTTGTTATGACATAAAAATACACATTTTTATGGTCTTTGAGTTCTTTTTACTTAACTAGTCACGCGCATGCGCATGTCAACTTTTTTTTTTAAATGGCAACCCCCTACTTTAACCACTAATTATTTTTTGCCTATTTTTTTAATGAATTTTGGTAGTTGAATCAACTTTCTAAGTCCAAAATTGATCAAGTTACAGCCAATCAAAAAAAGAAAAAAATTAGAAAAAAAAATGCGCTCAAATTTCAGCTTTTTGATTGGAACTCAGAAAATAATTATTTTAGGATTGTTAAACATTGACATTTTTGTAACTATTTATTACGGTGATATTCATACGTTATTTTAACTTCAATTACTGAATAATTTTCTCTTTAATTTGTGTAATAAATCATATAACTTATTATAGCAGAAAAAACGTAAATTAGTATGTTGTTTATTTCTTTGAATATCAGCGTAATAAATAGTTACAAAAATGTCAATGTTTAACAATCCTAAAATAATTATTTTCAGAGTTACAATCAAAAAGCTGAAATTTGAGAGCATTTTTTTTTCAAATTTTTTCTTTTTTTGATTGGCTGTAACTTGGTCAATTTTGGACTTAGAAAGTTGATTCAACTACAAAAATTCATTAAAAAAATAGGCAAATAATAATTAGTGGTTAAAGCAGGGGGTTGCCATTTAAAAAAAAAAAGTTGACATGCGCATGCGCGTGACTAGTTAAGTAAAAAAAACTCAAAGACCATAAAAATGTGTATTGTTATGTCATAACAACTGCCAAAAAAACGGAATTCAAATAGCAGGTCTCTACGCAAAGATATTGAGTGTTCTCGATTACCGTTTACACACTGTATAGTTGATTGTTTAGTCCGTTGATTAAAACTTTTTGGATAGGTACACGAGAATATGGTAACCTAACCTATCTATAACATCAAGATGAATAATTTTTTAATTAATTTCCTTCAAAATATATTTTTTTAAAACATATATTGACTTAATTTACAATAGTTATCTTCATATACGTTTTTATTTCATAAGTCTTATTTTAACATAAGAGTAGCTAATTTGTGAATAAAATTATTTATGAAGCTTTTATAACAGTTTTTTTTTTAACTTAAAACCGCATAGAATTTTGATATTTTTAACTTTACCCATAAAGCATATAATTTAATGTTATGCAAAGCACCTGAGGTGTTTTACACAGAATATTTACAGTTATATAAATAAATAAACAATGTATTACATTTTATCTCAGTACTAAGAAAAATACATTATCCCTTTAATATATAAGTTTTTCAGAAATAATATTTTGTTTTTGTAACAAAATGTTTTGCTAAATAATAAGACATTTAAAAACATAAAACTGATGCATATAAAATAAAATAACATTTCCATATACATAAAAATATATTTGATATTCTTTTTTATGATAAGCTAAATACTTTATACCATCGGATGATACAATATATATTAATATTTACATTATTGTAATATTTGAATTGATAATGAAAAAAACTAAACATAATTCAAAGTACCTTCCAGCCAAACTACATTTTTATATTTTTAAATATTATTGTTTTTGAATACTCCCGCTGTATAAAATATTATACGACCATCATCTTCTATAGCTGTTATTTTAATTACAAAGTTAAGATTGTTATTTTTATATTAATTATTCATTCATATAATATAATAATAATATTATTATGTTCATTTTATCAACAAATCAAGATATAATTGTTAATCACAATACCTAATGCAAATGCGTGTCCAGCGCTAATGGCCAAGCTGTTAAACCAGAAAAAAAAGTATTTGTAGGAAAATATTATAAATGAAAAACTATTCGTAATACTGGTGTAATTTTCTGGGAATTTAAGAATTCTTAACTGAAGAGATCCATGCAAGAACCAGGCGGCTCCATTTTTATCAATTGTTTAATACAGTGGCGGATTTTCAAAGTTTTTCTGGGGGGGGGTCCTAAAAAATAATATATATTTCAAATGTATTATTTTTATTTTTATAAAAACAAATGTGTTATAATATTATATTGTGTTTATGTATATTAATAATGAAATAATGAATTCTCCATCTAAGATTGATTTTTGTGAGCGTTGAGCTTTTCCACTTCGATCATTATCGTTCCATTCTGATATTTCACTGAAAGACTCTTCAATAAATTCAAAAAGTTCTAAAAAAACATGCACCTCGTGGTAACGTTCAATCCATCTCGTTGCACAACTACGTTTTAGTGTTTTTTTTGTTGTGTCATTAGAGGAATCTAAAATGTTGTGTGATAAAACATTTTTTCGTTTTTGATGATATTCTAGAGATGAGTGTTTGGTAAATATTTCAACCGCGTGTTTCCAGTTATTAAATTTTTTTAACACAAGACTACCCAACAAATTGAGAATTGTGTCCACCATGAGATTTCGAAAACGCTATACAAAATTTACAAAATGCACCATCTTGTATTCCTGAATGTCACAACCGAGGAAATAGCACTAACCATGCATATTGAAATTTACGATTTCTTACTTTTTGGTATTTTCCAGAAGTAATTGATGTTATCGGAAATTTATAATTTATTGCCGGTGTCCAAACTTTATTTAATATGTCATTAATTTAATTTTGTGAAAGTATTTTGTTGCAGAATAAACTGATATCGTAATTATTATGAGTTAAGGACGAAGACGGAGTTGCTAAATCATATACATAGATTTTTTGCACAAATATCAGTAACATTATTAGGTAAAAGTGATCTTTTAGTTGATACATTTTCTTTTAACATTTGAAGTTTGTATAGGTTTTACAAAAAAAATGTTTAATGGTTTGTTCTTTAAACGACCTTTTATTGAAAAATAAGTTCGTACTCACTTATGATTTTCTGTATATCGACTATTGAGTTATTACAGTGGTCGGTGTTAGTGTTAATTTTCGGCGGTCAACATTACTAATCCACACATTTTAATAGTGGGTATAAAATTACAGAAATAGTGTTATAATAATATTGTCCCCTATAGTGGAAAAATAAACTCACTATCGCAATACAAAAGAATATCAGGAATTAACGTCACGACGGACGATTTTATCAAAACTATTAAAATACGATTGTAAAGTATTTTATTATATTGTTATTATTATTATTATTATTATTTCAGTAGATTCTTGATGATTTGAATATATCTGTGTATGCATTATTTAATTATATATGTATATATCAGTGTCTGGGGAGGTCCAGACCCCATGGACCCCCCCCCCGTGAATCCGCCACTAGACTTTAAGATTTACCACCATTGGCGGGAAACACGGCCTAAGATATCTTAGTCCGTGGTGGGAAATAATTCATTTTGTAATTTCTTTGGAAATAATAAATCGATTTTTCTGATTTGCTACCAAAGTATAGATAATTCTTCCATGAAAAACTGATTTTTGATAAAAACGTAGCCGTCTTGCACGGGACCTCTTCAATATTGTGGTTTAAAATTATTAAGGATATGTGAATAATTTATTTTAATGTTATAGTATTAAAAACTAGTAGGTACTTATACTGATTCACGAGAAATAATATTACGACTTGCGTTTTTAAATTTATTAGAAAAGTAATTTATAAATAATAGAATTTTCAAGAGTATCTAATATGATCCTCATTATATCCCATCCACAATTTACAATCTTCTATCAACTAACTCAAAGTTATTTACTGTACATATTAAACTATGTATATATACAATAGGTAGGTTTATTAGCTGATATTATATTCTAATTTAAAATAAAAAGCATTAAAAAAATTGTAATAAAATCCTATTTTCAAAGAAAAAAAACTGTTGTTTGTTTTTTTTATTAGGTACCTTTTTTATTTAAAATATGATCGCGTTCAAAAATGTATTAGTAATAATAATATGTTTAATAATTTATTTATTATTGAATTTGACTCGATTTTGGTAAACAATATTATTATACGCTATAGGTATATTTCATCAATACCTCTTTATATGTTTTTCAATCGCATAATTAAACATTTATAGCTTTAGAATAAAATAAAACAAAAGCGTACTTCTACAAAACAAACAAAATGTCAAAATGATATTAAATTTACTACTCTGATATATTGCAGTGGTAATATAACATAATATTGTTTGTTTTTATACATGTTTCGTATCTAATTGCTTTTTTAAATTACTTATAAATATATATATATATATATATATATATATATAATAGGTATTACCTATATATTATGAATTTTTGAAAAACTTGTCTTAATAGAAAATTGTATAATTTTAATTAAAAAAGTTGTTTTATATTTTCATTGGTCATCATCATTTTTCATTAAAGAGTTTTAAAAAAGTTTTTTATCCTTTGAATTAGGTAACTATAATCTATATTATATAATATATAGTTGAATTTTTCACCTTGTATAAACATCACATGAGATAAATATAATGCTCATTTTCATTATTGCTTTTCGCGGGGCCAATATGAGGAGGATAGAGAAACAAAAATACGTGATGTGAGTGGATAATCATCCTATATAATGTATAAAACGTAAGAGTGGCATTTATTCTACTTGGGGATCCCATCCATCGCGTTTCACATATATTTTAAGATTTGATAAACTTTTGGACGCTGTAGTTGCTCTGTTGAGTAATAAAAAACGACATGGGAGATTTTCAATAATTATTTGATAATAACAACGGTTTCGAATGAAATTTGAAGTAAATTAATATTCTTCGACCAATTATGTTTTATTTTAAACTGTTAATATGTTTTTTCTTAGATATTTAAAGTACATAAAAAAAATATGCCTCATAGACATGCTTTAAATGCCATTTATTTATTTATATCGTCATAAACAGGGAAACAATTTTGTAGTTAAAAATGTATACAATTTTCAATTTTAAAAGCTAAAGTTTGGCAATATAATTCAAGGTGTCTCGTAAGTTTTTCCCATAGAAACCTACACATACATTGATTTATAGTAATTTTGTTTTAAAATGTTAAAGACGATTGATATAGAAATGAAAACTTCCGATTTTAGCTGTTATTTTGTCGTAATTCAATAACAACATTTATTTGTAGGAACTTGAAACTTTTCGCCATTGGGTATAGGTATTATTAATATTATTATTATTATTATTTAGAATTTACCATGCGAAATGAAATGTCCATAATATTTAGATTATAGTTTTAAGCTATTTATTCTATGAACTATGTTGAATACACAATATTATACGAACCAACTGCAACGTATTGACTTAAAAGTTAACAACAACTAGTAATATTAAACGAGAAACATAATATTATTGTTATATTAATATAATGTACGATTTGTTGTTGTCAACAATTAGTTTGACCCTGCGTATTATTAATAATAAAAATAATAAACAACTCATAGAAAAGTAAATCAATAGTAAAATATCCTTTGAATTATATAGACTGATAGACCATTTCCGCTCTGCAATCGTTTTTCGTATGAAATATTTACCATTTGTCTTTCTCCGACTGTCTTTCGTTTGAACCGGATGTAAATTAAAGAAGTGCCCAAACACAAAAGCATAGCTGGGAAAAGATTTAAAAGGGCCAAATTCCTAATTCCTAATTTCTTTCATTCCACTTGCTTCCAAGGTATTTGTAATATTCAGTCTTCGGTATTTGAACCTTCTTAAAACTGTTATTTTCATTGTGTTTAATGTAAACATTTTATAATTTTTTTTTTTTAGTTTAGAAGTTTTATATTAAATAAGTTATTAACAGAACTTATTCCCAAAATGTATTATTATTTTTTTTTTAAATCTTTTTTAATTATTCGCAGTGGCAGTTCTGTTAAAATACTGACACTATTCAATCCTAGAAAAGACGCCATTACCTATTATTTTCTAACCTATCAGAATGAACTAAAATATTATATTAACATATTATGCGGATCAGTAAAAAACGACTCTTCTGATCCTGAATATCAAATATGAGGCACCACTTTAACAACCAATCACATATTTATGAATGCAAACAATTTGAAGAGCACAGAAAGGAAGTCAAAATAAGAAGTCGTCTTACTGCAAAAATGTTAGGCTCAAAACTGAAGAGTGAAAATAACACCATTCGGTTATTTAAAATTCAAACAAATTCAAAAAGGGTGCATAATACATAATCAACTATAGGTAACTGGTAAAGATTACCTACTATAATAACATAAATAGAAATTATTATAGGTACCATCGTATTAATAATATTCAAGTAATCAATATCATTGTAAATAATAAATATGTAATTTATTATACTTAAATCTAAATGTGCTCTATTAATTGTATTTCTTATGAATTATTACTTAAGCAATACATGTTAATATATCTAATACCTCTTAACATAATTATGGGACGCACGTTGTATTCATGATCAATAAAAAAAATAATTTAATTTAAATTCTTTATTCTACAAGATATTATACTTAAGTTCATTCTGATGGGTTGGATCATTAGAGGTTATGTCGTATTTTATTGGATTTAATAGAATCAGTATTTTGAAAGAACTTATATTTAATGAGCTCATATTTTTTTCTGGCTGACCAACGTCTAGTTAGAAATCATAATAACTAAAATAGTTTCATTTTCAAATTATTGTGCAGTTATGTGTGTGTGTGTCTAAATGCATTCGCTAAATATAAATTATTATCATGAATACACATGATTTATTTCAATTCACTTTAATATTGGTTTGAATGAATTGTTTTGAAATATAGCAAATTAGAAAATAATATTCCAAAACATTAATTGGTAACAATTATTTTTAACTATTATGGTTTTTTTTTTTTATATATATAAATTCTAAATAATTATAAAACTAGAAGCAACCAATTTTTGCTTTAGAAAAATACATTTATTACATAAATTATCAGCCTGATTGTAATCTTCAGAATTCTAATGAAATTATGCATTTCAATAAATTAAATTGGTGAGAAGTAATTCACAGTTTGTTTTTTTCTATGTTACAGCTATATTGGATTCTTTATGCAAAGAATTCCTCAATATGAACGTGTCTGCGATTCTGTACCTGATGAACTACGAAAAATATGGTCGGAGTACAGCATCGGCTCAGTATTTTCTGCAGCTGGCCGGATACTTGGGAATACCAGTAATAGCATGGAATGCCGACAACTCGGGACTTGAACGGGTAATAACATTAGGGCACCTAGTTGAAAAAACGAATGAAATCTTAAATATCACTCAGAAAGTAAAAACTTAAGAGTTATGATGCTCGCGTGTGAGAAACGAGAATTCAGGAACCGTGTCGATGAAGGCTTAACTCTTAGTTGTTACGGTTTTCACCAGGTATATAAGTATTAAATTAATGGGAATGTAGGGACACACTCTGCCGAAACACTGGATATACAATAAGCATATAATTTTTATAAAGTTTTCCATCAGTGTTTATTATCATATACACAAAATGTAATAGATAGTTATCAATTCATGTTATGGACTAAATAATTGTCCGTGCGAAACAAAATAAACATTGAATTATTATAAGCACTTGGATAATTTTTTTTTAAGAACAACTTCAAAAACAACGTCGAGATTTTGAACATGGTTTTGAATACTAAAATGGATAATGTAAAATTATAATTCATAAAGCAGTTTAAAATCACACTTTTAATTTCAAAAATAAATCTTCAATGATAATAAATGTAATATTGTCTGTTACATTTATAATCATGATATTAATATTTATTTTTGTTTTATAAATTAATATCGTAATATATAAAACAAATAAGCAGACAATCATGATAATGTATATAGTAATATTATAAACCTATTAGAATAGGTAGATAATATAATATATTATATTAATTGAATCTATGCGTTTTTAAATATTAAATAATTACAATTCTACAAGTACAAACCATTATATATTATAGGTAGTATATTATACACAATGTTTAATAATAATATAATATTGTAGGTACCTTTATAGTATTTTCATGTATTTTCTATCTAGATTTTTACGAATACTTAAAATAAAATACATCCATTAAAATATTTATACTTAACTTGTTTGAAATAAAAATAAATATAATATGTAGGTAAGGAATTAATAAATTTAAAATTCTCTTAAAAAGATTACCGATCTCATTTATTTCAGACGGTAAGATTTCTTAGTTTTCTAAGGTTTTAACTATATAATATTTATCTCGTCCATTATATATACAACATGTCGATGATCGTATTATGTAATTATTTATTTTTCCTTGCAGAGAACAATATTTTGATATTTTTATTTATACTTTACTAATGTATTCGTTCACTACAATATATTAATATTATTATGAAACATTCAATTTAGTATACTTGACGACTTTGGGCGTACGTCGTGTCAGTGCTGTGGACACTGAACAATCCCCGCCTAACCTTATCGAATAGTATCCAAAATATATGATGATAAAATAATAATTTCAACTACAATTGTTTGAGTTCCGGTGTATAACGAAATATAAAATATGCTTCAGAATAAAATATGTGCGAAACGTGTTGGTTACTAATTATTTTTTACATTTAAATTTGTGGTAAATTTATTTTAACCATAGAATAATTGTTTTATTTTGCACACATGGTTATGTATTTTGTAAAAGATATAATGCCATTTTTTTTTTTATGTACCTATTAAGTTTATATTATTTTATAAAAAATAATATTATAAATATTACACAGATCAATTACCTTTCTATATAATAGGTATATCTATACACTATTTCTAAACAATGAACTAATGAGTACTACATTAATTAATACACTTCTAAACTTACTATGAATATTAAACAATCTTGATTACTTATAACTTTTCAGTGTTTGTTGATTATTCCATTTCAACTGTCGTCAATCTGTTGAATTTGAAATTTTCATTTAAAAAAATGTTCATTGTCATGCAAATTAATATGTTCCTTAATTGCTTACTGTCTTGTTAAGCATTGGAAAGTAAGGATAGAAACCGCACGAATACAGTTGCGACACGAAAATAAAAAAATAATCATAATAATAATATTCCAATTATTTAAGCAGTCCTTGGACAACACTTTTAGTAATTTTCCCATATTATTATCTTTTGGTGTAGAAAAAATATCCGTCAAGAAAAATGACGTAGTGTATGTGCTATAGTTAGCATTATGTTAAAACAAAATTAAAAAACTGAAAACCATACCAAAATAATAATATAATATAATATAGTCAACGAGTAGAAAACTACACTCATGAATGCTTTTTCACGTATCTTAATATTTGAAAATCGTCGATAGTTCGAGGGCTTGGAATCAAAGAGTTCTATGTTACAATATTAAAATTGTTCAGTAGAGCGTTTTTAAGATTTAAAAATTAAAATAACATATTTCTGCCCAAGTGATTTTGAAATATTTGGCATCAAAAAATCCACAAACTTCAGTTCTATCAATTTATTAATAAATATTGCAAAAATAAATTCTTTTAAGCACTCAAAATATTAAATAACTTTAAAATAACTAGTTTGGAAACGAAAGGTTCTACTGATAGACCATTTTATTCCCAATTCTATTTTTTAGCAATAAAACGTTCTAGAACATATTGATCCCAAATTAATTGATTTGTTCTAACTTAAATTTAACTATGTGCTTCTTTTTGTGCATTATTATAGGTATTGACCTGAGTATCCAGGGTAGGTACCTATTTCGGTATTTTAATACTGTGGCGTGTGAAATACGCCAGTTTTTATAAATAACAACAAATAAAGTGTATTAGGTAACACTTTTTGATTTAAATATAAATTTATAAACAAAATGTATTCTATCGATGTATCCAACACATTGTTTGGATAAGGGTCACATAGAACCTTTTGTTTCTGGTAACTTTTTAAATATGGGATCGATACAATTTTTTCCAAGACTAAAAAATAGAGTAAAGTAATTCTTGACTGATCAGATAAAAAAAACATTTTTGAAATTTTTTGATATAGAACTCTTTGATTCCAAGCACGCGAGTTGTTATGCCGAAGTAACGTCAAGTTTTTGTCTTGCAATCCAATCATTCCAACGTTCAAAAAGTCCGTAATATATTATCATCCTATTATCATATTGTTCTCCTGAGAACAATTCTTTATGGCGTTAAATGTTCCAAACGCCATTCCCTCTACCTACTGCGTTTTATTTATTAATATTTGTGCATGTATACCTACTATATTGCAGTATTGTGTATATATTATATTATGTACCCCTACCCACCGCCTCATTATTAACGTCAGTCGTCTTCCCCAAAAACTCGGTGGTGAAGGTGAAAACTATAATTATCGATATTGTTTAATATCTATACTTTATTATCCACCGTTAAACTAATATATACTTTGGAAGTCGTCCACCAAGCAGACAAAAAATATCATATAAATCGCATCATACGTCATTGATCGTTGTTTTCATTATAATTATAATAATTTATTAGTTTATACTAATTAGGTACTGTGCGATTTTTGTTTTTAATCAGCGAACTTTCATTTTTTTTTAATTCTATTGGATATTGCGCACTTTGTGAATTTTTTCATTGAAATTCGCAGTTTTGACATTTTATACTGCCTTTACGTATCAGTGACATATATTACTTTCAACTTTTGATTTTTAAATAGCTACCTAAATAATTTTTAATTTCATCAGAATACTTAACTAAAAATGTTGAGTTAGGCGGGCACCTGTAAATACCGGATATTGAATAAATAACCATTTAAAGTTCAGATGAGCGGAGCATAGTTGACATTTATACTGAGACAGGTACCTACGCCCCATTGCCACTTCACTCCTGCAATTTACTACACTAACTTCATTATATTTTAATCCTTATAATGTAAAATATGCAATTTTTGTATAGGTAGTTTATTTTTCAAGACTATATGCCATAATTCAATGTTTTTTCAATCTAGAACTTCTTTCTTGAGGTATGGGTGGAAAAAAATCGTAACGAAAAATAAAACGACAGGAAAAATTGTGTTTATTTATTTATATATGTCCATTCCAACCATTAATAAACAAAAATATATATCGTAAATTACATGTTCTTTTATTATATTGATTTTCTCACCCCCTCCCCAATTCATTTATAATTTCACTGGCCCAATTACTTAAGAAAGAAGTTGTACTTCACCGGAGTGTAATATGGTGGGCTCACACACTCTCTCTCATTTTTTTTAATTGTTTTATGCTCTATTCGTTTATTTAAAATATAATATAATATTAGGTATGCACGGATGCGCTTATATTTGCTATTCTGACTAAGAAATATTATTTTATAATTTTAAATTCACTTGATAAGCTTTATTACACGACCCTCGAGACTTAGATAGGTACCTAGATACAAATGTTTATGACTTATAAAATAAGCATTTATTATGTATTATGTGATCTAGTATTCTAGCGAATGAATATTGTATGATCTTTATACCTAACTAACCAGGGTCGTTGCGTGTAGCATACCGTTTTCGATAATATCTAAATAATCCATTTAATATTTCTGATGTACCTAGTGATGTGGGAATAACACGTAATTTTCTTTAAGAAATAAAAGTATGTCTGTATAGAATAAATAAAACCATCGTAAACATGCATGTAAATATGTTTAAATATTAATATATCTTGTTATATTATGAAAAAACATCGTATAGAAAGCACTCTGATACATACTGTTTGTATTAAAAAAAAAAGTCCCTACTTATTGGATTTTGGAGTATTGAACCCTCGAATTTGGATATTTTACATTTATATTTTCTATTATTATGTATTACTTACCTAGTGGTTATTTTGAATATTTAATTAAAAAAAGGGGAACAAGTGGGTACAGCTCTGCTGTACAGTAGTTGTCAAGCATTTCGTTGAAATTCATTTGTTATATTTGAATTCAATGATAAAACATTGTATACGAAAAACGAGAATTTGTGTCAACCTAGCATACTTGTGTGAATAATCAAATTTAATAGTTAAAAAAAAAATTATAAAAATCGAAAATATCGCATGACTATAAATAGCGTAACGTATCGGTGAACTTTTTATTTTTGATAGAAGTAAAAGAACAAATAAGATTCAATTTTCTATCAGAAAATATTATGCTGATCTCGAAAATCGAATCATTTTTAATACACTAAACATTGACGACAGACAGAAAAAAAAACACACATCATTTTAATACAATACATTCTTTCACTTCACTCAGAATCTAAAATATATGTGAACTTTAACGAAAGAAACATTTCTTATAAAATTATGGTTTCATTTTATTTTTTCATATTTTTTATAGAAACTAAAAGTACCAATTTAATAACTATATCTACGTTTCTAGATCACTACGCTCGACAACCTTATAGATTTCGCCAACCTCCTAAGATATTCTATCTAAAATGCTTTTTTTATATTTGAATACATACTCGTAACTTTAATTTTTTTTTTTTTTTTGATACGAAAGTATTATAATTTATAAGACACTGAATAATAATTATATAAAATTGTTTTCACACGTAATAGAGAAACAATTGTCTTAGTTTTCAAACGAATATTATGTTTTTACATTATATAGGTATGTTAATAAAATAAAACTAGAAAATTATACAAAATTATAATATGCTATTAAATTCACGTTTAGTGCAAAGTTGTAGTTGGGGACGATGAACGAAGCAATAATAATAGTCGGTGCGCCCTGGCACCGAAGCTGCCTTATCACACACCGACCGACCTGTGTATCTTGTGTTAATGGTGTTATAGCTCAGCTAAAATTGGTTGGGTTAGCCGCCTAAATACTAGGAGGTGTAATGACTAAGGTCTGTATATGTGTGTGTAATTAAAAACTAGAATAAATGCGAAAACAAAGGATTGTATATTGAGTTGCTGTATAATACACAAATTTAAATAATACACGGCTAATAATATTACAACAACACCAAGTGTATGTGATATAAAATATAAATGTTAGCCTGCTTTGCTCAAAAGATACAACAATATGATTTAATTGCTACAAGTAATAGGTAATCAATTGCCTATTGGTATAAATTATAATAGTATAATATTTAAAATGAATAAATAATTTCCAAAACAATGTTTCTACTTTCTAATAAATAATTATACATACTTTAAAAAACCACACAGTTGTTACTTGTTACCAGTTGTTGGTGCACTGCTGGTCAGCTGCTACATATACACTATATATACAATGTAACACACAAATATGAGAAATATAATAATTAACAAAGTTAAAATAATTGAAATTGATGTATAATGTAATGTAACAATAGAGGAACGGAGTGGCCGAGCAGACTAAGGGCACCGTCGCCGGTTCGAACCTCGGCCTCGGGAGGTACTTTTCTTCTGGGCAGTCACAGTGTCTGAAGAGAAAGGCCACCATCCCCCCGACCGGGCATGGCAGATACCTACGGGTGCCCATTTGAAAATTCTGCCAAACTGAAAATACACGTGTTTATAAAAACCTACAGTTCCCTCCCCCCCCACAGTTAAAAACCACCCCCAATGGTCTAAGTTGCAGCAGGTTAATTAATAAAAAAAAAAATATATATAACAATGAATAATATTCTATCTTTGTGGCTTTTTGCAACCCCGAGATTTATATAATATTATAAACGACAATAATATTATAAAATCAGTGGCGATTCGGGTCCACAACAAATGTATAATATAAAGGTGGCGATTAGAGCCCACACAATATAATATGATAATAATAAAACGATTATCGTCCAAAGGATAATATTTTGATATTATAATGAACAGTCCGTGGCGATTAGCGCACACTAAAAAGAATAAAATTATTTAAAAAAGGTGACGATTCGCGCATAATATAAATATAATATAATATTATAATATAATATATTCAAAATGGTACTCGAAATTCGTGCCTACATAATAATATTAAATGCGATATTTCTTTTGTTTCGATATTTTTTTTTTTTAGTTAGAGAGGCTGACACAACATAAAAAATTATAATTTAGACCGAGATAAATTACGCGGACACGATGAATACAAAAATAAAAATAAAATAAATATAACGACAATGTGCTGTGCGAGTGTGGTCGGTGGCAGAGTGGTAAGCGGCGATAACAGATACCTATTATTGTTTTGTTGTCTTATTAAACAGTCACAATATACTATCATATTATTATATTATTATTATGGTTAAGTTCGGTATATTTTTGTGCCAAAAAATGTTTGATGTAGGCACGGAAAGAAGTCACAATACCTAGAGTTATTGCAATTATTTGTATGCACCTTTTAGTATGAATATCCAATGTTGATTGAGCTGTTTTGCATTTGTGTACCCAACTTAAACTATTAATATATTCATCATACCCGTTGAGATAAGACATAAGAAAAACCAAACATCTTACAAGTTTAATAGGTTATTTGCACTCTTCTAAATTGCTGCATTTTCATGACCAAGCGTACAAACATTTCTACTCCGTTTCTACAACGAGATACAATAATACCACTCAACTACATTATGTAGTCATCTAAAGAAACCATTAACATCCGTACTGAATTCATGAAAATAAATTTAATAGAAAGCCGTAAGGTGTATGTTGTAATAATGAACGAAAAAATAATCAACCTAATTAACATTTTCGTTCGATTCAACAGAAAGTAAAACGGGTGACGGAGAGGCTAAGGTGACGTGCACCGTCACAGGTTCAAACTCGGCCATGGGCGGCATTTTTCTTCGGGCAATCACGGTGTCCGAAGAGAGAGGCCGCCATCCCTCACCCGGGCGTGGCAGATACCTAAGGGTACCCACTTAAAAATTCTGCCAAAACAAACACACAAGTGTTCAAAACCTACAGTACCCTCCCCCACAGTTCTACAGACTAATGACCTCAGTTGTCGAAGCCTCAACCCCCTCCCCTCAAAAAAAAAAGAAAAAGAAAATAAAACTACCGGTAAAACGTATTACATTTTGAATTATGATAAACGTAAATTTCAAATTTCCATTACCTTTAGTAATATTGTTATAATATAGGCACACTAAAAACTGACCATCGTTTATTGTCCATCAGCCATATCGTTGACACTAATACAAATATTTATTAATTACCTATTGGTTATTACTAGAGACCAGATTTTTAGGTTTTTACATATCTTTACTGAGAATAAGCAGCTCCAATTGGACAAACTTTCTCATTTACCTATGAACTGATATACAAATAATTTTAGTACATAAAAAAGAATATTTTGTGTAAAAAAACATGTTTTAGGAATATATTGCCATATTGCCCGATATTGGGTTCAAATTTGAATATTTTATAACTTGTAATTATTATTATTTTTTTAGTTCATAAGGCATTAAGGCTGAATTATTTAAGTTTGAGTTATTTTAATACATATAATATTATTCTGTTGAAAAATCATTTTTTTGTTTTTAATACCTATAATATTATTTTTTGAATTGATAAGGCTGAATTATTTAAATCTGAGTTTGAATACATAATATTATTCTGTTAATGAACTATATTCAATTATTTTTTATTTTTTATTTCAGTATTATTATTTTTTGAATTCATAAGTTAAATATAGATAGGTACACCAATATGGCAGTATATCACCATATTATAGATTAAATATAACTGTTTATTTTTATAAACTGTTACATTTATTTGTTTTTTTTTCGTGTTTAATACATTTTTATGAAAAAGAATATGTTTGCATATAAATGATCATTTTGATGAAATTATAGAGCATAGAATCATCTTATTTTCAAGATTTTAAGCGTATATAAATTCGGTCTCTAGTTATTACTTATTAGTAGACATCATTTAGTGTCTATTCACCTATAACATTTAATTCATTTTTCATGCAGACTAACCAAATATATTTTTGGAAATTTAACATACATTTGAAATATGTATATTATTATATTGTTAAAATGTTAAATATTGCGCCCTGTTAAAATGAAATACGTATGATGAAAAACAAAATATTCTGTTGTGATAGGTAGTAATACAATATGATTGTTTCGGAAGATAATTTTCTTTAGATATGACGTTCTAAGATTAAACTAATTATATACATTGAGAAATTGATTGTTTTAGGTCACGATGACTGACAAAATGTCGTAAAATATGTTTGTATCCAAAATTATATAAAAATTGGAATCGATAAGTACACTACAACTGAATTCAACTACGATTTAATGATATTTCTGAATATTATAATATTGGTTGAACTGAAAAACTTTAATCTGTATGATACAAAAAAAAAAAAAATAATCGCATATGAACTTTCGTATTAAGGTTCGACAACAGCCGCGAATAAAAGAAAAAATGCATTTCATATTTCCACTTCAAAATCCACTTTTATACGAAATCGCTGAATGCGACTGACAGATAACATTTTTCTAAAATATCCTCCTTCTACTTAATTTCAATTTTTTTTTTCCCCAGAATGTATAATAGTGTATACATATCACAAAAAACTCAAACACATTATACAGCATAATATTGAATGGAGTAAAAACTAATTTTATTTCAGAGAGCTTCAAGGTCCAGTCTACAACTTCAATTGGCACCGTCGCTAGAACATCAGACAGCTGCTATGTTGAGTATATTGGAAAGGTATAAGTGGCATCAGTTTTCGGTTGTAACATCACAAATAGCTGGACATGACGATTTCATACAAGCAGTCAGAGAACGAGTTGCAGATATGCAAGATAGATTTAAGTAAGTTTGAAATATTCAAAACATTCAATTATATTTCAATATTACGCGGAATCCATTTTTAAATGTCTTTAAATCGTTAAGATTTTATCTTTTCCCTCCGTACCTATTATAATTTGAATTTAAACAGTTTAATTTAATTAAAAATATTGATAACAATTTCAATTTTTATAAATTAAGAGTATATATTTTATTAAAATGAAATAAAATAAATATTACATTATTAATATAATATTATTTTAATAAGCACATAAAAACAGAACCATTTGTAAATAATTATTTTTTACTCCAATCAGTAAATATAGGTACACAATATTATATGGACATGGGTAGCCAGTAGGCCAGTAGGTACTAGAAAATATTTTTATTTTAACTATTCCTTAAAGGATTATCTCAATTATAATTATAAAATAATCAAATCCTGCAAAAAAACTACACAAAAATCAAAAACTATCAATATCTGTATAATTATAGAACCATATCTGATTTGAAATAAGTATTTTCTTTTTTATCATTTACATTATTAGTTGGCAATAATGTATTAATATGTATGCGAATTTAAATTTTAGTTTTAATAATAAATATAAGACGTACTGTAAGTTGACATATTTTCTTTTTAAACACATCCAAAAGGTATGTTCAAAAATATTCTTCATATAATTTATTTTAATCTTTGTTTAAAACATTAAAAATATATAGGAATAACTTGAATGCCGAAAAACGTCACACATTAATAAACTTAAAACGGACGGAACAGCTTAATATATTTGCATGCATTTACGTATGTAAATGTATTCAAGTTTTTAGAATAAGAATTTATTTAAAGTTAGTCGCACAGACAATTACGGTACAAAGAAATATAATTTACGGTATTCAATACTTATACACTTTATAGACTTTAAATGGAGTGAAAACGCTATTGTTTTAGTGTCTATCACTCTGAATATATAGTAGGTGTTTTAATTAAATTAATTTGTTTGCTTTTTATAAAAGTTAAAAATACCTAAATGGCAATACAACGATAAGAGAACAACGAAAAAAAAAGCAATAATACATGAACAGTATAATATTGAACATAGTACTACATTTATCTTACTATATCGTTCAAGAAAATTGTGCATAATAGTAGGAACCTATGTTTGGAAATTGTTTTTGTTATAAACTATTCGAAGTTCCTAATTTTAGCATGTTAAACGAAAAAGTTTTTTTTGTTTTAATATTCTCCGTGTACATTTTTATATTGTACTCTTCACATTTTCGATTTTAACATTTCATGTGCCTAATAACGGTAAAGACACTATACGGTTATGTACTGAATGTACTTACTTAACTTATGTAAATTCTAGTAAATTTTCAGATATTCGACATTTTACGATTAACAATTACCGCATGACGATAGACTAAAAGATCTCTGCACAGTACAATAATTACATTCCGTCTATAGCGTAATATTTTATTTATATCATTATATCTTGAGTTGTATTTTCTATTTGTATTCAAGCAATAGCATTTAAAAAAAAAATTTAACATTTTACAGGTAGGTATAGTTATGAAATAATTCATTTTTTTTTTAAGAGTATTATATACCCACAATGTTTACATATTATATTAAGTGCATAATAACTATAATAAGTATATTATAATATGCTATGAATGGAACAAAATTCTGGTTAAGTGGCAAAAAATATGCATGTGAAATTTATTTGCACCCACTTCAAAATCGATGTTGAATGTGACCTTTATAATATAATGTCTGGAAATTGGTTAAAAAAATATTTTTTTCAAATTATTAATATTGCCTATCACTTTATTAGTTTATAACTAGGTATAGGTATTCATATTTATTCGTCAAGTATAATAATAAAACAAGTATTATTATGCATTGCACCTATAATACCTATACTTATGATAATGATATAAATGTTGGTGTAAAAAAAAAGAACACAATCTACATTTTTTTTTTAGAAATGTTGTTACGTTTTACGTTCTGTATAGATTATAACAAAAAAAAAAAAAAAACAAATGTATTGCAATGTTAGAGTAGCTAAACAAAGTATAAAAACGAAAAATTCTTCATAATGTAATAAAAATAACAAAAGTTCCTGATAAAACTTAAACAAAGTTCTCTCGTTTTGTACAAATAAAACAATTTTGATCTACGAGCACTTAACGCGTCACCAGTGAAATCCGGAATCCGATTAAATACGGAAATATATTTTGACAGCTTTATTTAGCCACTATCGCGCCCTCATAAACTATTAATGCACTGAATATTTGTCTGCGTAAATGATTATTAGTGTCGTGACGACTGCAGAAAATCATAATTAGTACTGTCTATAAGTTGCTAAAGTTGTGTTTTGTATGTAGAAATAACTGAACAGTGTCGAGTTACGAGTAATTATTAATAACTCGATTGCTTAAAATTAAAGTTTAAGACGTCTCATTCAATTCGAATACTCTGTTAACTTATTGTCCAATAACGGTATATAGGAATAATTGATTTTCGACTTAACATTAAAAAAGCTCAGTGTTATTATTGAGTTATTTATAACTTAAGCTCGTCAATATACCTTTATGATATTTATTTAGTTCTGATATAATGAAATATATTTTTTTTATCGTATAAATTTAATAACTATTAATAAATTACAAATATTTGATAGATACAATATAATACATTGATACCTATATTATACTAATTTATAGTAAACAGTACGATGTATAAGATACTAACATTATTATTGTGTAATATTATGTAAGTACCATATAGAAATTCATCTCTGATATATAAAAACGGATGTTATTGTTTGTTCGTCCTCTGCAGACTAAACAACTACTGGGCCGTTTTGAATAAAAGTTATATTTATAAAATGTCGAGACTCGGGGTTAGTACCTTTTGTTTTCAACTCAAATAGGGTCGGTCAAACGTGAATTTTTTTTCATCTCACGAAAATCGAATATTGTTTTGTGTCATAGTTATAATATAATATAGGGTGGCCATTGGTTAAAAAACAATTAGCAAAACAGTTATTATAACTCTTGGATATAACTTTTTGTACACTATTATATTTTGTCATTCCGAATAATAAAGCTGCAGTTCTATATAAATTAAAAATTGATTAACATCTGTTATACGTACATAATATATTATGTATAAGAGGCAAAGTGTCTGTTTGAGATTTATTAACTAAAAAATACTCAATCGGTTTTGACAAAATAATTAAAAACAATTGAGAATACTAATTCAACTGAAGCAAAACGGAAACGATACATAGGTCGATTATAATAGATAGTCAGTTAATACACAGATATTCGGATTGTATTTATATTAATATTATATTATGCAAATCCACAGTTTTTCACTTGTTCCACACTTATTATTATTTTGGAACCCGGACAAGTCACAAAAAGCTAACAGTTTATGGAAAAATCAAAGTGTGTCAGGCTTATAGAATCAAAAAATACTGATTCATGGAAGGTTCACACAATAGATTTTAGAGCGCCTTACCCACGAATCATAATTTATTATTTTACCCTCATATTTGTTTATTTCTGCTTGCATTTCGTTCACGTTTTGTAAAAAAAATTACTTGTTACTATCCGCCGTGGGTTAAATTAATGATAGGTATAATATTATAGTTATTAAATCTTATCAAAATCAAGTGTGTTTCCCGGCTTTATTATTTGATTTGATTTGGATTATTTTGTTTTTTAATTATTTTTTTTTTAAATAATGTACTATGTATTTAAACAAAATAATATATTCATAATAGTACTCAGCAGAATAAAAATACTTAGGAACTTAAAATCGGTATTGAAAAAGTTATCTTTCACATATCATACGCAACACGATAAAATAAATATAAGTGAAAACAGCGTAGTGCTACTACGCTCCTCTACACTTATGTATTTTCCAATCAACCAGTTTAAATAAAGCTGCTTCATTGATTTTCTACTGTTGTTTCTACAGCGAATACCTGCTCCGTTTTCAACAAAAATAATATTACGTCTTGCTGAAAATTTGACATTTCAGTTAGTTTTCCTTGCAATTTACTCACATAAATAATGATCACAAACAAAAACTTACAAACTGATGAGTTTAAAAGAAAAATACAACCTTAGTGCATACATTAAAAAGTTGTTAAAAGTTAAATTATATTAAGAATCGTTGATTAGAGAATTCTAAACCCAAAAGGTCTTTATTAATTAAAAGTTTCTTGATTTGGCGAAAAATAATATTCGATTTATTTCCTTACTGGTGATTGACAGAGTATAATATTGCGCGTCAAGTCTTATTATGTATATTCGAATTTATTTTCATTATTAATTTTATATCGTATAATAAGTGCGTTTGTAGTTTTCACGAATTTAATCGAACGTTCTTTCTTGAATCATATAGATTTACAATACTGAGTTCGGTGTTGGTCACCAAAAACTCAGACTTACAACAGTTGGTGGCTTCAGAATCACGAGTAATGTTACTGTACTGCACGAGGGAAGAAGCACTTAGAATATTACAGGCAGCAAGAGGTTTCAAAATCACAGGTGAAAATTACGTATGGGTAGTAACTCAGAGTGTGATGGAGAATTTACAGGCACCACAATTGTTCCCCGTCGGAATGTTGGGTAAGTACATGATATATAAGTAAATACATTTTTAACAAATTAGGTATATGATCTACTTTAATAATTGTAAGTCATTAAGACGATATTGTTTTAAGATATTAACTTATAGGTGATATAGAACTAGGTATTAAATTAGGATTAAAAGAATGTTTCATTTCTAGAGTATCCGACATTATTTTTTACGGTTTTTATGCTTCCAATATAATATTCCAATGCAACTTCATAATCCTTACGAGGCGCTTCTACAAACTCGCAATCTTGATTCCTCGGAAAGAGGGATGTTAAAATTGGATTTATTTTTTTCTCCATAAATTATTATTTGGTCACATTCAGTGTACTGACTTACTTGAACGATTTTACCCTTCTACGTTCCCTCACTCATGATGGCAAAAGATTAAAAGACACATTTTACATCCCCTTAACCCGTACTAACTAGATACGCATCGAGGTATCTTGCTAATCGTATTACGTATCATGTAAACCAGCATAACATCGATCCTTTCATTTCAGCCAATCATAACACTTTTAAGAGGTATATAAATAACCAAACATATTTTACTCAATTTTATTTTACGTCGTTTTTATGTTATGATATCTCTATATAAAGTCTATTTTTTGTTCCATATATTATCATAATTTATTATTGTTATCTTTTTAATTAAACACAATCGGGCTCATGCCCGTTTGTTACCAATTGTAAGTAAATAAATAAATACATTTTAAAGATAGACAGTTGCAGGCAGATAGATATAGGCAGTTGTTTTAAATATTTTGTTGTGTGGTAGTCATTTTCGGTTTCTGTGTAATGCTAATGGTAGCTTACACCAGGTAGGTAGATACATTGTAAGTACATAACACTTATAACTTCCATCGTGACTTCCATCGATATGATACTGATAGTAATCGTTTTAAAGTACCTATCGTTGTTGATTTTATATTTAATGTTTTTGTAAATAATTAAGATATCTTTTGGTCTAGAATTTTGGATCTATTTAGATACAATAGTCACATTTGACTAGTAATGTCAGTTTGAAATTAATATATTAATATTATTAGGTAACATTATAACATCAGTATTACTTACATCATTAATAATATCTCTATTAACACTCATGGCAATATATGATATAATACAGAAACCTAAAATGTTTAATTAAAATTTAAGCTCAATCTATATCACTTGTGTTCTCATTCGATAACTATTTTAATAATATATAAAAAAATGTATTATAAAATAATAAATTCAAATTATCTATAATAGGTAATACAAATTTTCTTTTACTACAATCAGATTTTTTTATTAGAAAAACTTGTCACCTATCACATACCTACCTACGTAATAAAACTATTATCGAATAAAATATATTATTTATATCTCAATCAAAAAACAAATCTAGTTTTCAATTATTATCAGCTCTTTATCAAAAATTAAAATCTTGTAAATTGCAACCGTTTTTAGAAAATTTTAACTGATTATAAAACAATTATAAATCGAATTCAATGTTTGAATTTTACATTACAATCAAATTAAGCTTTAATACAATTATTATAATCTCGGAGTTTATGCTCATAATATTTTATATATGTAATACATAATTTGAATGTTATTCAGTTTATGGTTTGAGGTTAGGATTAAATATCACGTCATGACATAAAAAATTAATTAAAATCTATCAGTTTGTTAAGGTTCGTTTGTTTGGGTAGGATTAATTTGTGCAGCTCCACTTTCATCAAAAAAGGACTTGCTTGATTAACCACAACCCATAGCGTAAACTATAATGATATGTCAGGGTTATATTACGCTAAAGTTAATTATAAATATTGTTATAATGATAATTCATATACTTTATGAAAATAGCGTATTAATGATTTATAACACTAAGGGTCGCGTTAAAAAAAGCTAACACTTAAACTATAACGTTACACACCATCATAATAAAATCTAAGACTACAACATTTTTAAATGTAACCGATAAATAATGCTATGCCTTAAATGCCTCATAATAATATGATCATATCCAAATAGAGAAATGAAAATAACTAAACTACTACAACTGCACACAGTATAACTACAAGGGTATCTACGTGATATAAAACGAGGGTGTCACTTTGCTACATTAAGTTCTAAAGCAATTTATAACAAGATTAAGTTCTATAATATTATGTATAGGTATGGAATAAATATAGATGAATAGGTTTTATTTAGAATTTTTTTATGAAAAAAATGCTTATTTTCAAATTAATTATTGTTTTGACAATTTATTATGAACAGACTTTTAGCTATTGTAATAATATAATTTTTTGTGAATTTTAATTGAAATAAATTTATTAAAAGTATGAATACATTTTCTACAAATAATAACAATTAATTAATTTAGGTTTCACGTTACATTTAGTTATTTTTCATATAATCTTTTGATATACAATATAAATTGTTTCAGTAGGTATATTTTATGTGACCTTTTGAAAATATGACGATAATTAATATAAAATTAATAATAACGAAAAATATTTTTTAATTGTTATTTTTAAACTAATTAGAGAACTGTAATAGTGTAATGAGTTACAGTTTTTCAAATTTATAAAAATGACCATTTAATGTGTAGAAATCGTACGGGTAGATTTGATTCGAATCAAGTCAACTAGTACAGATGACAAAACAAATTCAATTTCAATTATCCACTAGACATCCTAAAAGTATTTTAAACGGATATATAAAAGGAAATAACCGAGTCAACGAACCAAACCCAAAATACACACTAAAAATATCTAGGAAAAATAATCAAGAAAAAACAAATGGAAATATGAAATTGAATATTATTATAAAAGTATAATACCGTTTAATACTAAACAAATATAAAACAATAGCAAATATCAATTGTTAGTTTTTAACAAAAAAAAAAATTGTACCCAATTTAAAACCAGAAAACTTTTTTTTTAATATCTTCAATAAAAAATGTATAGAACATGTAATTTGTGTATTTTAAAAAGAATTAGATTTGAAAGAACTTTAATTTGAATTATAGATTTAAAGAAAAAAGTTGTACCTATACTATAAGTATAGTATACTTATAGTGAAAAAAAAATTGAACGAGCTGAACGGATTTCTCATATATCATATCTATTTTAAATTTGAATCAAGGAGAACTTAACATACAATTTCCGGTTTATTTATTTCTGATATCTTGGGTTATCTGGGAGTCTGTGACAGTTCTAGAATATATATATATATATGAAATTGTTTGAGTTTGGTTTGGAATGTTTGAATCATTCAGAGGCAGCTTCATTTCTTGTTTTAATACTTAGATTATAAATAGAAATTATAATAAAGTGTATCATTGGAGAAGTTCATAGAGATGAAGCTTTAGTAATGTTTTGTAGGTAGATGAATAGAAAAGCTTAAATAGTTTGTATCTGAAGGTTTAACAGTGTCCCAAAATTACAGTACCGTAAAGCGTATGATTAGACTCGAGGTTGTCATTGTGCTATTACAATAAGTCTGTTTCAAAAAACAACTTTGTATATTCACTTCAATTCTTGTATTTGATTTTTCACTTGATTTATAAAAGAGTGATCCTCGGTAAGGGATAGTCGAACTATTTTTACAAGGCATTCAATTTGGTTTACATATTGTAATTGATGAAATCCACGCTTAATGTGACTATCAAACATTTTGTCATATTGCCATATGTAAATAGCACGACGAATCAAATTTTTCAGTTGGTATATTGTGAATCTTTTAATAAATTGACTTAAATATATCGACTTCAATAATACTATTTTAACATGCAGTACCTATATGGTGTTATCATAAATTTTCTTTTAATCGTTTTTAAAACATAATAAAAATTATTAGTGTACCTAATAGGTAGTCCATATTTACTATATGTCATTAATAATCAGTTATTTAATTTAATTGCATTGGTTTTGTTAAACAAAGTTAAAACTTTTAGGTTATACATTAATACAAATTGTTAAAAGGTATTACATTTGGATATGTACACCAATTAATATTTTAAACTTAGAAACTATTTATCTATTACTATTTTTTTAATATAGTTTAATACAATATTTTATAATATGGTATTACGTATTTACATATAATTTATTGTTATTTTTTTATTTAAATAATGTTTATAACGTAGCAGTTATGTTAATTAATTTTAATTTTTAACTACCTTTACCTACTGAAACTATTCGATAGTATGGTTTTTACTTATTTAACCATTTTTGTTTTAGAGGATATTTGTTTTAGAGCATATTTTGTATCAAATCTTAAATACTCTCAACATAAGTACTATTCCGCATTATTGGCTTAGATTTTAATAGTAATAATATATATATTTAGCAAACAAAACAAACAAAATAAAAGTTTAAAAACTGAGCATTGATAACAGGTTTGCAAGCTCATCCTATAAGCATAGACGGTATGCTTGTAAACGGAGTAAAACTGTAAAATAATTAATTTGTAATATAATGATAGTATTTCTATATTATTTTTAAATCATGGTCAATTCTGAAACATACATCTTAGTATTTCCACTATGGTACGAGTTGTTAGTGTGACCATACAACTTGAGAAGTATGATAATAACTTCTACTTTGTAGAATATTTACGTCGATTTACCTTAATTATGCACCATTATATTATTGATTTATTCATTTTTTTTAATAAACATCAATATAGTATGTCTTTCCTAATCTTAAAATAAATTAAACAATACAAATTAGCAAATAACATCATTAAATATTTGAATTTTTATAAGACAAACAATTATCGTAGGTGTACATCATAAAATTTTGAATTTTTTTAATTGATTTTCGTCCAAAAATACTACATAATACTTACGCAAGTGTTAAAAGTATATACTTCATATACACATTATAATATTACTAGGTATATTGTATAATATATTATTTTTTTGTTGTATTGTTTTGTTATTATAAATTTCCTCGTTTTTAATTATGAAAAAATAACAAGAACATTAACTTATGTGTTAATTTAAAACAAATATCATTATATAATATAAATATTTTATTTTAAATTATAGGAGTGCACTTTGATACGAGCAGTGATAGTTTGGTAAAAGAAATCACTACAGCCATAAGAGTATTTGCACATGGTGTAGAAGATTTTGTCAACGACCCCATAAATATGAACGAAAGTCTTACAACACAATTGTCTTGTGAGGGTGAAGGTGAATCACGTTGGGTGACCGGTGAAAAATTTTACAAGTTAGTATATTATTCATAAAATAATAAACAATAACTATTTCACGTGTATTTGTATATAATTATGTTAATTAAGTACATAGTAGAATTAATGAATCCAGTATGGTTTTAAATTTTATATTTAAATATTTTTTTATTTCAATAATTTATTATAATATGACCTAACGATTTTAAATTATAAAAACTGTAATTTACACTTATTATAAGGTTATAAGGTGGAACAAGTGTTTGACGACTGACCTAATCCATATTCGGTATATTCCTTCATCAGGACAATAAATTAAATCCATTTAAGACTTGTCACCATATTATGTACCAATTTTTTTTTACAATTTTCTACAATGTAGTTAAAATTAATGATAGCAATTCAAATTTAAATTCCTGTATACCTATTACATTAACTACCCACATAATATTTTATGGTAATAAAATTAATTTACAGCTGCTGTTTAAAGACGTAATATTCTGGTAATAAAATTCAGAATACCTATAAATTTAGCTCCGTAATTGTTATTTAGTAAACACATGCACCTTAAATTCGTATACAAATTATGACGACAATTTGCTAGTTTAGCATGTCTACCAAAAACTATGTTCAGAAAATAAATAAAGTACCTAACTTATTTCAAATCCTAATGTTGTTTAGATATTTAAGAAATGTTAGTGTCGAACATACAGAACCAGCCAAACCGAAAGTTGAGTTCACTGCTGATGGTGTTCTAAAATCCGCAGAATTGAAAATCATGAATTTAAGACCTGGAGTAGGAAATTCACTTGTTTGGGAAGAGGTAAATAACTACAAATGTATGCTAGTCTTAATATTAACAAGCTAAACAAATTAATGTTTTATTATTACATTATAATATCATGAACAATATTTTAGTCGCTAATTAAAATAAAATGATTGTAAAATATAAACATTGAAAAACATCGATGGAAGGTATATTTGTGTTCCATGAATTGTTTGTGTACCTTATTATGATACAATTTAAAAATTATTTTACTATATTCTATCATTATATTATTAGTAAGAAATCCAGTAAGTAAAAATAATACACGAATAGTGTGCTAAGCTACAGTTAATTTAAAACTATGATACAGTTTAAAAACTAATATAATAAAATAAAATAAATATTATATAATTATCATATAAAATGTATTATAATATGAATTTTATTATTATTATTATATTAACGAAATCTTAATATTATTTTTTTTCAAACCATTCAAGACAGTAACCTATTTACAACCCTAAAATTGTAAACTCGGTACGGATTATGGATTTAATACCAAAAAATTATTTTTAAAGAAAATAATACAAAAATGATAACTGACTTTATTTGAATTTTGAAATACAATCTTTATTCGACTATTTATGTTTAAGAAACAAAACGTAATAACAACGTAATAGGAAAATTAACAGTGGACCATTATAAATAAGCTCAAGTTACAAATTAAAATTTAGATAAATAATTTATATTTTAAATCGCCATCGTTTAAGTTGCTTAAAGTATAATTTAATATATTATCCAAAAAATGGGTAATGCGTTTTTGATTGCATTTGATTACATAATAGGAGTGCATTAAACTATAAATTATAAACGTATATAAAGTCGTATTAAATTGCTCACTTTTTTATTTTATTGGCCAAATTTTGAGCAGGTCAGCTGTCAAGATATAAAATATGGTGATTAAGGTTTCCTTATGCAATAAATACAATGAAACATTTTGTAGATTGGAGTTTGGAAATCTTGGGAACGTGAAGGCCTTTATATCAAAGATATCGTGTGGCCAGGAGATAGTCACACTCCACCTCAAGGAGTGCCAGAAAAGTTTAATTTAAGAATTACATTTTTAGAAGAAGCTCCTTACATTACACTTGCACCACCAGATCCAATAACTGGAAAATGTAGCATGAACAGGGGTGTTTTATGCCGGATCGCTCGAGGAAAAGATACGCAGGGGTATATAGTTGCAATAATTTAATACAATCATATCACATTCATGATGTGCCATGAATAAGAGTATTAAAGAAGATAGTAATATTGATATTGAATTAAAGGTTGGACGTCATTGAAGCCAAACGTAACAGTAGTTACTACCAGTGCTGTTCAGGATTTTGTATAGATTTGTTAGAAAAATTTGCCGAAGATTTGGGATTTACATACGAACTTGTTAGAGTGGAAGACGGTAAATGGGGAACACTCGAAGTAAGCACCATTTTAATTAAATAATGTTAGCATCATGTATCTTATTGTTTGGCGATATTTCAGAATGGAAAATGGAATGGTTTAATATCAGAACTGGTGAACAGAAAAACTGACATGGTCATGACTTCATTAATGATAAATTCAGATCGAGAATCAGTAGTCGACTTCAGTCTTCCGTTTATGGAGACTGGCATATCTATAGCCGTTACCAAGCGAACTGGTATCATTTCACCTACAGCATTTTTGGGTATAGTATAATTTATATTTTAAAACCGAAATGTTGTGAATATTTTACCTGCAAATTAAACTCATTCAATTTTAAACTAGAACCATTTGACACTGCGTCGTGGATGTTGGTAGGAGTGGTAGCAATACAAGCCGCCACATTTTCAATATTTGCTTTTGAGTGGATGAGTCCATCTGGATTTGATATGAAAGTATGGTTTTATGAAGTACGTTTATTTGAATTTTTATCTCAACTTTTTTAAATTTAATTTCAGTCCGTTTCACAAGCTCCAAATCACCGATTTTCTCTATTTAGAACATACTGGCTTATATGGGCAGTTCTATTTCAAGCGGCAGTACAAGTGGATATACCAAAGGGTATAACGTCCAGGTATGACTCCTAGAATATATATTATCCATTAATAAACCAAATATAAAATAACAACTATAAACTATCCCTTTAATGGCATATCGTAATTGCTTATAATAAAGATTGATGATAAATATAATAATATTTATTATTTCTCCTTTAGCTAACTTTAGCTAGGCACGACAAATAAAATATATTTTATTATTTACACGTTACTTTAGGTTTATGACAAATATATGGGCTATGTTTGCTGTGGTGTTTTTGGCTATATATACTGCTAATTTAGCTGCGTTCATGATAACTCGGGAAGAATATTATGACTTTATGGGAATCGATGATTACAGGGTAAGTAATTTGGTTCATGTGTATAAAACGTAAATGACGGTAACTAATTATTGGAATGTAATTACTTATTTTCAGCTCAGTAAACCACATAGCCACAAGCCTATGTTTAAATTTGGTACAGTGCCACATTCTCACATTGATTCAACTATTCATAAATATTTTCCAGAGATGTTTAGTTACATGAAAAGTTTTAATAGAACTACAGTACAAGAAGGACTTAGCTCATTATTAACTGCGTAAGTAATTTTAACTCAATTTAAATTGTTCATAGTACCTAACAACACAAATTATTTTCTATGGAACTGATGAAAAATAGGTGGAAAATAAAATTTCGATTATGAAATATTTATTTAAATGTGATCAATTAAGACTACGAAAAAAATAAATAGATTTATATTTTAGAATAATTTCAAAAAAAAAATTAATTTCAAAACCCCAGAAATGTGAAGCTTAAAAATGTTTATATTATTTTAGAGAACTTGATGCTTTTATTTATGACGGTACAGTACTTGACTATTTGGTAACACAAGATGATGATTGCCGTTTATTGACCGTTGGTTCATGGTATGCAAAAACCGGTTACGCTATAGCATTCCAAAGAAACTCCAAATATGTACAAATGTTCAACAAGCGCCTATTAGATTTCCGTGAAAATGGTAAACAAAGTCAGTAAAAATAAAGAAGTTAAAAAACATTAAAATATATGTATTTTCAGGAGATCTTGAAAGATTACAAAGATTTTGGATGACCGGTACATGTAAACCAGATGATCACGATCAAAATGCTACTAGTGACCCTCTAGCCTTAGAACAGTTCTTGTCAGCATTTTTATTGTTGATGGGTGGTACATTGTTGGCAGCTCTAATATTACTATTGGAATGTTTATACTTCAATTTCTTCAGAAAAAAGTTAGCAAAAACTGATCAAGGTGGATGTTGTGCTCTCATAAGTTTGGTAATATTGGATATTATTGAAATATAATATACAAAATCAGGAACTTGAAGAGGTAAATAATATTCTTACACATTTTATTACAGAGCATGGGAAAATCGTTAACATTTCGTGGTGCTGTATTTGAAGCTCAAGACTTTCTAAAGTTCCGTCGTTGCAAGGATGCTGTTTGTGACTCACAATACCAGTTGCTCAGAAATCAGCTGATGAGCACTTATTCTAAAATGAAACAGTTGGAAAAGGAGCTAGAGTTGAGGAAACTCAAGTCTGAAAAAAGGTAAAAATAATATTTTTAGTGTCATCAGGACATTTTGAACAAAATTAAACTTGTGTCGTCAGGAGGAAGAAAGCGATGTCACCTTCCGCTAGGCTATTTCAGTGTATCGCTGAAAACCACGATAAATACCCGGATAAAAAACAGTAAGAGATAAAAAAACAAAAAAAAAAATATAGGATGGGTAGACGATCATCGAAATCGCTTTGCAGCGCTAAATTTTAGTATAGGCGATGGGGTAAGATAATTATTGAAACCGAAGCTTTTAATCGAAGCTTATAGATGTCTAGAACCGGGTAGTTAGGTGGCCCAATACATCAAAAAAAGATATATATATTTTAATGAGCCTAGTTGATAACACTATAATAATATTATACTGCTTGACGCGCTAAATAGATAAATAATAATATTATTTAAATGTAAATAGTTAGAAGCATGTGCGTTAATTATGTAAAGACAAATCTAACATTAAACAATTAGCTACCACTACGTATGTGTATTTTTCACCATTCAATGTTACCTATAATCACATTTTTTTTTTTTTTTAAAGATATCAATTCGCACCAGCATCGCCACTAAGACAACGTGACCTAGTGAGACCCAGTATTATTTCAACAGAATACACAAATAGATATGATCATGAACCAGTCAGGTAAAATATTTTATATTTGCCTACGTAATAAATCATACCATAACAACGGTTAGTCGGTACCTTATTTTTGTTGATTGTACACTAATTAATCAAAATCAACTGGACATTGTAAATTGTAACACAACTTATACGTAATTTTTATTTAAAGAAAAATAATAACTTATGTAAATATAGTTGATAAAATCAAGACATTTTAAGGTGCAACTTAATTGAAAAAATATAATTTTCCTTTTTATCCTTCATAAATTATAAATAAGAATTCAATTAACTGATAATTACCTATATACAATTTATTTAAGAAATATTTTTATCACTTATAATCAATAGTTTAGGTATATTACTAATACAAACATATTAGGTCAGGGGTCTCCAAACTACGGCCCACGAACAAGTTTTAACCGGCAAGTGGCCCGCATAGATAAATATAGATAAAAAAATTATTTCAAAAATGTATTTATATTATATTATATTTATACCTATTTATTTTTATTTAAGCATATTGTAAAGTAAACAATGTTTTATACAAAGATATAAAATAAACATATTATTTATATAGGTAGGTACCTATATTATCATAAAATTAAAAATTATATGTGTTAATAAACTTTTGGCCCGCTAAGAGCATTTGATTTTTTTTTTGTGGCCCTTGAATAAAAAAGTTTGGAGACCCCTGTATTAGGTTATTATAGGTAGGTACACGTCTTATTATTATAAACATAATTTTTTTTTAATTTTTTTTTTTTTTAACAAACGATGACAGATAATTGTTTAGAGAGTTGGAAAAAGTCTCTTTAGATTGTTAATTACTAGACGCTCTATAAAATAATGTTTGACTTAAAATAGGTCAGCAACAAACTTTTTTTTACTATATTATTATTACTACCTATTCTAATTATTAGTATAATTATTTTTTATTTTATTTGTGGTAGGTACAATAACCGTGGTTATAACTTATAAGATTTTAATAAAATTAATTATTCTATTTTTATATTTATATATACAGTGAAACCTCTCAATACCGGACACTTACAATCGAAGAAATGTGGTCCACTATTCGGGTGTGTCCGCTATTCGGATGGTTTAATTTATAGAAAGTTTGTAGATTATTCCCTAAACAATTTAAGATATTCTAGGTGTCCGTTAAAGGAGGTTTCACTGTATATGTATATGTACATACGTGTAGATAGAGTTGTATTAGTTAATTTAATTTGATTACAATTCTTATTTCACTTTTACTGTCAACTGTAAACCATATTTTCAGGACAGAAATCGCCGAAATGGAGACAGTTCTGTGATTTTGTTCGACGTGTAATTTCATCCACAAAATATCTGATTTCATTAATAGATTTAGAATCAATATTGTGAAATAAAAATAAGTTATATTTAAGTATACAATGTAAGTATTAATAATATTATTATTATTTTGCGTCGCTGTGAAAAGCGTACGGAGAGAAATAGATACTGAAACTTTACATGGAAAAAAAGCTCAATATCAAAGAAAATAACTAGAAATAATAATATTTTTTAACCGTTTTTAAAAGACAATAATATAATACAATATAATGTAATAGTCATTCAACTTGTAATGTTATTCTCACCATTCAATTGACATTCACTCCTGCTCTTATGTTTATTTATTGATCTTAAAAATTCATCTTTTACGTGTATTAGAAACTATACCCTTTTCACATAACACACACATACATTTAATAAGTTAAGTACCTATACTTCATTATAATTCAACCGCAAACTCATCACAATAATATATTGGATCGCTCAACATCATTTATATTATGTTATTTATTGATTACCTATAATGAAATCGTGTAATATTGTATATTGCTTTAAACTTATTGTTCTATTTCTCTATATTGAATACTGTGTAAATATTACTAACATAATACACATTAAACCTACTATTATCTGTACGAGTTTGAAATATCAACTTCCAAACTAGTTATTTTATTAGATAAATACAACGACACGAGAAAAATTAGTTGTTTATAATAATAAATTACTATTGTAAAAATACATACCAATGTATAATTATTTATTTTATACTACCTAAGCTATAAACATGTTTTATAATTAGATGAAAATTAAAAACAATTAATACAATATGGATAATATATATTAAGTATTCGACAATTAGCATCTTCAATAAAATATGCAAAACCTACCCACATAGGTACTATTAATAAATATATATATATTTAATTTGATGCCTACTTAAGGTGGTAGATTTGTTGTTTTTAATGCTTTCAAACTAAAAAGAAGTCGTTGTTTGTCGTGTGTTCAAAACGTTTATAACGTATTAAAATATATAATATATTATATTCCAATAAAAATAATTATATCAATAAAGTTTTCAATAAACATTAAAGCCCCGTTTTATTAAAATTGAGATAAATATATTTGATAATATATCATAATTATAATAATAGTTTTTAACCTTGTAGATGTCAAAATGTTAATTTAATTAATACCTATAAGATTTTAAAATATGTATAAATGTTAAGTACAAGTTATTAATAAATAAAATATTTCAATTTATAAAAATATCAACGAAAAAAATCATTGCAAAAAAAAATGATAATATTGTTAAGTTAATAAGATTTGTTTATGATACAAATTGATATGATCTAGTATATATTGTATTGAATACACTTTTTTGAAACATTATACTAAATAATATAATAACCAATACCTAGCTAAATTCGTGTTGATAAAAGTAAACGTCCAATTTTTTTTTTTCATTTTCAACTTAGTCACTTAGCTTAAGGCCAATTTCAGTTTATTGTTTATAAACAAATATTGCTATCTGCTGGTGCTTTTAAATAATACCAATTTTTATACGAGTATATGATAATACAATAGTATAGCAATATTGTGTTTTTTTTACACTAAAAATAATTAATAAAAAAAACATATTATTATACATTTACATACCTAATATTATATTATAATATGCATACAATTTACATAATATGTAGTAAAATTGTTAATTATAATGTGCAACTTGGAAATTTATAGATAGTTCTACACACAAATGTCTTTATTGTTACGAGTATAATATATTAGGTATGAAATAAAATATCATTACTGTTTTATTGTTAAGTACATGTTGTATTTCGATTAAGTTTACAATATTAGTAATATTTTAAAATTTAAATATTTATAATAATTGTTCAGTTTAAATTATTTATAGGTGTATACCTAATAATAGCATTAGGCTATGAAGAACGTGATTTGTATAAATATGCTAATTTGTTGTGTTATTGTTTTGTTGTTTTATATTAAATGTATAATCTATAAATATATTCACTGTAATTTATACGGTGCACAAAAAAAGTTATTAGAGATAAATTATTTATTAAGCCTACAGATTGTTACAAAGCATATTAATTTCAACGAATTCATTTATTTATTTTAAAGGAAATTGATCAATAAAATAAAATATATTTCTTAATTAATTAAATGCCAACCATAAGGACGATTTGATTACTTATTGTTATGTAATGTAATACAATTATAGAAAAATAATAAAATATAAATTATCGACGTTACCACAATAAATATCAAGTTTTTTCGTTATAATTGTTTTTTTATTTGATGTTAACGTTGTAGAAAAGTTACTTAAAACCTGGGTTGAAAATTGAAATTCACTTATGACCAGAGTTGATCAAACATGGTTTTGTTTAAAACGTTTAAAACAAATGATTTAAACTACATAAAAAAACAGTTTAAAACAGAAAATCATAATTTATGTGCATATAACTTATTATTTGTAAGTTCATACTGGCAACTCCTATTTATTATTATTTTTTATTTCATAAACAAATTTAAAATGTATAAAATGTATAATGATAATTTTACTTATTTAAATTACTAACACTTCAATGGTTATATAATATATATTAATTCTGTAGTTCTGTAGGTAATATATTTATTAATTATTTATTTATTTGTTTAAATTACATATTATCATATCATATTATTATTTATTACCTTTATCATAATATTTTATAATCGGAAATATTGTGGCGCAAACCCGCCAAAATTGAAAATAGTAAATACAGTAATCAGTATTCTTTATCACGATGTAGATAACAGATCAGTTCTTTATCATCAATCATTATCAAAATATTCAAAAACGATTTTTAAGTGTAAAATCGATAGCCGTGGTTAAATTACACGTCAAGTTATAAAAAAATTATGATATTAAATTATTAAATAAATTAAATTTTTTTAAATAAATTACATATTGTGTTTTAAACTCGATTAAATCATGTTTTAAACGATTAAAAAAATTTTTTTTGATTTTTTTTAAAAAAATCATGTTTTTAACCAACTCTGCTTATGACTAATTAATATTATATATACTATGAAACCTGATCAAGATAATATCTATTTATAAATAAAACTGTTCTCTTTCAGTTCGTGTCCCGCTATCGTACAATCAATAACAGGTGTATTTCCGTTTATCTCAGGGGCTAAAAAATACTGTGTCCCTTGAAAATCAAAGTGTGTCCCCTGAATGACAAATGTGTACAAATATTAATGTGTAAGGTAAGTGGGATATAAAAGAGGGGGGATTTCGAGTGTTACAAACCCATAGGGTTTTTTTGCTTAAGAAATCTTGCAGAGCCCAAAGGTAACAGTTAGATGAATAAGTGTGTCGCCTGAAATCAGATGTATTTTAAGCGCTGTTTTATCCGTTATCGTATTTTATAGCTAGGTACCAATAAAAAGTATCTAACAACAAGGCCATCGCACAGCACAGGTAATATGGTTACAGGTTACATCCTCGTAATACATTTCCCCGTCAAGTTATTTTCCCCGTATGAAATTTCCCCTTCAAAAATAAAATTTAAATGTTTAAATTTTTTTAGAATTCCACAGTTATAAAAATGTTTCCATAATGTTTAATAATAATAATAATTATAAAAAATATGTATATAAAAATGTTTCCATAATGTTGTTTAATAATGATAATTATAAAAAATATGTATATAAAAAGAAAAACGATTCTGAGCGAAAACGGTCAGTCAGCCTACGAAATTACAAAGTGTATTTGATGACATTATTGTGAATAAAGTAATTTATATATAACCTATTTACGTGGAAACTTGATTTAAATTTTCAATCCTTAGCTATAAAAGTTGAACATTTTATGTATTTTTAGCTACAAAATAATTATTAAATTTTAAATGTGATAAATGTTGTCAAAATTCGAACTTTAAATGCTTATAAAAAAATATTGTTTCTATGTATTTTGAATATTTTTCTACTTCTATTGTAACAATATATCAGGAGAATTGCATTAAATTTTCATAAACTTTTACCCAACATATAACATTTTATTGATATTTATAGAAAAAAAAACTAAAAAAGTTGAAAACTGACAATGTCCGTAAACAGCTCAGAAAGAGTCAAATTATTTTCAAAATTGTATGGTGTATAGAAAATTCGAATATAAACATTCAGTGAAATTTTCAAGTATCTATAGTCATTCGTTTTTGAATAACAATAAAATAACAAAATCGCTTTATGAGTGAATATCCAATATCGTAAAAATATGAAATTCAAACGCTCATAAAAATTTAATTTGACTTTCTTGTAGACATTTTTTTTTTGATAAAGGTAGATAATCTCATAAGGAATCTTGTATTACACTTTAAAATCTTAGATTTAAAAAGAAAATTTTTATGAATTTCTAACTCAAAATAATTTCTAAATTTTCGTCATTTTTACGTATTTTGTCAATATTTGAACTTTAAATGCTTATAAAAAAAATTGTGACTATGGATTTTTAATTTTTTTAATTTGCCTTTGAAACAATATACTAAGAGCTTTCTATTAAATTTTCAAGCTTTTGTACCCAACAAATACAACTTAATTGATATTTTTCAGAAAAACAAACTAAAATAAATAGAAACTGAAAATGTCCGTAAAGAGCTCAAAATAAGTCAAAATATTTGGAAAATTTTATGGTGTATAGAAAATGCCAATATAGACATTCAGTCAAAATTTCATATATTTACGGTCATTTGTTTAAGAATTGCAACAAAAACCAAAATCAATTTTTTCAAAAACAGATTTTGAGTAAATATTCCTGTTTTTCCTACATTTTTCTTTTGTTTTTCACGGTGCTTTTGAAAATTACTGGAAAATTTTTACTTTTTTTATAACAATTTCAAAATGTTTAAGCACGCAGGTGTACCAACAGCAAAATCAACTTTTTTTGTTCAAATGGTAACCACTATATATTTTTAATGGATTCTGGTAAACCTTTTTTTTCTGAAAATTTTAGTAGACCCGAGTATCATCAATTTTGGTTCACTAGGTAGCTTTTAAGTATGGTCCTCCAAAGATTAGTAAAATATGCATTAATACTTTTAATTGAAATAATTGGTATAGGTTTAGTTTACAAGATCTAAACAATTTTTTCTTATAACTACTTTTTGATACACTTCAATAGTTGAATCAGTAATCTGTGAATAACCATCTTCACAAAATTACACGCTGGAGCTAGTTAACAGGCTCGTTATTTAAATGGAAATATGTTTCTAAATTTCACAGTAAATTAACAATGGTCCTTAAGGGGACGTTACAGTGACATTTGTTGTCTCCGTCTTACAAGTGTAATCAAACCCCGGAAGCCTATACTGAGCAGTATACTCATGAGCCGCATGGTGTATCGATAATCCGGACACATTTTATGAAAAAGTAAAGATTTGTACTATTAAATATGAAAAAAGTTATTAATATATTTTTTTTAATTTTAGGGTCAATTTGCTAAAAATTATTCAAAAGGATTTGTCTCACAATAGTTTGGCATATTTATGTTTGCAAAAAAAATGTATGTTTTATTAAAATAAGAACTACACAATTAAAATATGTACTACTCTATTACTATTAAATAGCAAGTAATGACTGATTAATGATTATAAACAGTCCACTATAAATCATAAATACTTATTTATTTGCGGTAAACAATACCAGTTATCAATAGACAATAATTATTATTATACATCAATTTTATTTGAAAAAAAACCCAGGATTTGAAAAATAATATGACAATTTATGGTACAAAACAAATTCCGCTAAAAGCGCTAGTAATCTAGAAGTTTTTGATAAGAACATTTGAAACGTTTTCTTCTGCAACACGCTAGATATATGCCGTCGGGCAAACATTCATATCTATAGCCGTGGTTGTTATTCTTATCTTTCTATCGGTAATCACGTTAACATATCAAAGTGGTAAATTATTATACCACTGCACAATTATTTTTATTACTATAATTTTACCGCACGAAAAAAATTGGTTTTTTCAAATTTACTATAATATACATGTATGTGAGTCTGGAAAAAAAATTAGGCTCAATCAAATTATATAAAGGGTTAAAAATTATTCGAATACTACCTATTAGAATACTTTTTTTCACAACAAGTTTTTGTCAATTTTTGAATGGTTAGTAATGAACATTTATTAATTAATAGTTAAAAATACATCGTAATCATAAGTTATTTATAAATTTTGACCACGTATGATACGGCCGATATGGGCCATACGGGTTACAATCAGGGACTGGAACCTATAGGGTTTTTCGGTTCTGGTTATTAAATTAATTTGTTTAAGGGTTCCGGTTCCGTTTCGGTTTTCTAAAAAAATATAAGGGTTCTAGAACCGGTTAATGCCGGTTTTGAAAAATACTGGTTATTTTCGGTTAATTTTGATTTCTTATTATTAAAGATTTATTAAAAGAATAGTCTGAAATAATTTATTCATGTTTAAATTGTAATTATATCATGAAAATAGAAGGTATTATGAAAAGTTAAAAAAATGATTACAAAGATATATAATAATATATTATATAAATATCAGCCTATATGAAATCTATAGGAATATAAGATAATATTGTAAATATTTCTTTGGATTAAGTTAAGCTAATTTAAGTTAAGCTTATTCCATCCCATAGTAAGAATTTGTAAAATATTATGTAATATTTCATATTTGTAGTATTGGGAAATATTATGATTTGATGAAATAAATATTTTTAATTTAATTTAAGTAGACTAGTCCAAATAACTAGTAACCTTTTTATAATTACGGTTACGGTTACGGTTATGGTTTTTCATTTTTGGAAATAAAGGTTCCTACATTTTTAGGGTTAACCGGTTCCAGAACCGGTTCTTTTCGTTTCCAGTTCTGATACCTGGTTACAACACATTTGTGTTTATAAAAATAATCATATCATGAGTCCATATTATATTTCGATCAAAGAATAAAATTAATGTTCATGATTTATAATAATATGTCTTGTCACAAATTAAAAAACTATTTTTCTGGGTCGGAAATAGTAAATAGTAATACAAAAAAAGTATTCAAATACTTTTATTCGTATACTTTACAAGACTGATTACCTGCTACGCAACGGTAGGTCGACTTGTGCTCAGGGAGCGTGGCTTAATTACGAGCACGGACCTCAAACACGGTGCCGGTGAGTCCGTCACATTAGTACATCATTGACCACTAACGTGAATAGTTAACTTAAAATTAATTGTATATACTATATTATACTACCTATTTAATCTCATGAACACTATAAACATAGCGCAGGCCTTAAAACCGTTATCGAAATTGTCGGTTAAAGCTGGGAAATTTGGTACAGTGGTAAACGTTGGAAATGCGGCAATCTAAGAACTTTCCCTGCAGCAACGGTTTTTGAGGTTAGACGAAAGAAATCAGAATGCCGACGTATTTTAAATGATTGTTTAATTTTATTTAATTAAAGCAACACGTATAAAGGTTGCATGCTGAAGACAAGTATAAGTTGGTATAGTAAAATTAAATGACACAGAAATTCTTTTTTATGATCGCGGACAATAGCGAGCGCGGAACGGCGTGAACGTAACGGTAGACGGAGCGGCGTGAACGTAACGGAAGTCGGCACCGTGAGAGACTGCTACAGCGAGTGTGGTGACGACCGCTGGTACGACTGCTGCTACGACCGCTGGGGAACAGATGACAGTATGTGGGACAACCGTCGCCACATTACTCCCCCCCCGCGAAACAAAAACGGACGCGTTTTTTGTTCGATGCAGGTTGAACCACTTCACTGGCTGCGTAGGTGTGGTCCGCGGGTGGGTTGTCGTTGAGGATGAAAGCAGGTTTCAGCCGGTCCACTGAGATCCACGGCTGCCTCGAATGCATTTGAATTTGGAAGGTCTTCTCGCGACGGTTTAGCACAGCGTAGGGTCCGTCATAACGAGGCTGGAGCGGGGGGCGTTTGGCATCGACGCGCACGAACACATGGCTGGAAGACGACAGCTGACTGGGAATGTACACAGTCTGCGATCCGTGGTTCGTGCCAGGCGTCGGTTGTAGGGACTGCATTTGAGAACGGAGAGACCTGAGAAATTCGGGGGGTTCCTTTACCGTGGGAGTAGAGATGTGAAAAAACTCACCAGGTAATCGCAGCGTTGTGCCGTACACAAGTTCCGAGGGCGAGCAACCGAGCTCAGGTTTGACCAAGTTCCGGAACGCAAGAAGGACGATGGGCAATCGTAGTGTCCATTGCGGAGAATCGTGCGCAGTGAGGGCAGCCTTTAATGGACGGTGAAGTCGTTCGACCATACCATTGGCCTGCGGGTGGTACGGCGAACTTCGTAGGTGCTGAATACCGAACGACGTCATCAGCTGACTGAACAAATCCGATTCGAATTGCCTCCCTTGGTCGGTGGTTATAACATCAGGCACTCCGAACCTGGCAATCCACTGTGACACCAGCAGTTCGGCGACGGCGTAAGCGGACATGTTTTTTATCGGCCAAGCTTCCGGCCAACGAGTGAACCGATCCACGCACGTCAAAATATACTGATGGTCACGCGACGGAGGTAGTGGGCCGACTATATCGATGTGAATATGCCCGAAACGGCGATCTGGCAACGCGAAAGGGGCGATCGGAGAAATGGTGTGTCTGTGGACCTTACTTTTTTGGCAGTTTTGGCAACACCTTGTCCAAACCCTGATCTGCCGAGACATGCCTGGCCAACAATACCGGCTAGTTACTAATTTCACCGTTGCGTTGATACCCGGATGTGCCTGATTGTGAAGAGCAGTGACTATAGTGCGCCGATGAATAGCCGGGACGTATGGCCGGGCCTTGCCGTGTGCGGTATCGACGTAGACTAATCCGTGTTCCGTCTGCTGTGGTAACAAGCGACACGAGGAAGGGGTGGAACCGTCCAACAACTTTTGTAACTCCGGGTCGCGTGCCTGATCTGCCGCGAACTGGCTCAGAACCGGAATGGTGGTGTTGGTGCATGCGAGCTCTAATCTGGACAGCGCGTCCGGAATTACGTTACGTACCCCGTCAACGTGCTCGACGACGTGCACGAACTGCGCCAAAAAACTTATGTACCGTGCTTGCCGATCGCTATGTTTATCGGACTTTGTCGCAAACATGTACAGCAAAGGCTTGTGGTCGGTACGTAGGGTTGTTTTTCTGCCTTCAATTGTGTGGAGAAAATGTCTGACGGCTTGGTAGGCCGCAAGAAGTTCCCGGTCATAAGTGCTGTAGCGTGTTTGGGAGGGTAATAACTTACGAGAGAAAAATCCCAACGGCTGCCAGCTCCCGTCTGAAAATTGCTCCAGGACCGCTCCCATTGCCGTACTGGATGCGTCGGTGCTCAACCTCAAGGGAGTGTCGTGCCTCGGGTGTGCCAGCGTGATCGTGCCTGCCAACGCTTGTTTGCATTTTTCGAAGGCTTCGCGAGTGTCCGAGGTCCAGACTAGTGGGCCGTCTTTTTTTCGAACTGTGGACGCGAGCGTGTACAGCGGGGCTTGTAGTTGGGCGGCGTGTGGGATGAACCGGTGATAAAAATTGACGGAACCTAGCAACCTCTGAAGTCCCTTCTTGGTTGCCGGAAGTGGCCACTTGTGGATATCGGAAACTCGTTCTGGCAGCGGCTTGCATCCGTGCTGATTTACTAAGTGGCCGAGAAAGGTGAGCTCCGAAACGCCGAACACGCACTTCCCCGGATTTATAGCGACACCGGCGCGTTGCAAACGTTGGAGTGTTTCGCGCACGTTGGCCACATGTTCGTCGGCGTTGACGGAAGCGATTAATACATCATCGACGTAAGCAAAAACGAAGTCCAAACCCTGGATGACGCCGTTTATGAAACGCTGGAACGTCTGTGCCGCGTTCTTGAGGCCAAAGCACATGACAGGAAATTCATACAAACCAAACGGCGTCGTGACCGCGGTCTTTGGAATGTCATCCTTAGCGATGGGAATTTGATGGTAAGCACGCACAAGGTCGAGTTTGGAAAAAATTGTTCGACCCGCCAAGTTGGCGGCAAAATCGTGGATATGAGGTAGCGGGTACCTGTCTGGCTTCGTGACCGCGTTTACGCGCCGATAATCGCCGCAGGGGCGAAAAGTGCCATCTTTCTTGGCCACGAGCAGCAAGGGACTGGCCCAAGGACTGTCCGAAGGTCGACATATACCTTTCTGGCACATGTATGCAAATTCATTTTTCGCGATGGTGTACTGGTGAGGTGGCAGGCGGCGTGGACGCGCGAATAACGGTGGTCCGGTTGTGTCCAACGTGTGCTCCGTAGTGTGAGTGAACTTACTCGGGACCGGCGATTCACGCGTAACTGCCGGGAACTCGGCGATAATGTCCGTCCAGCGCCGTGGGTGAACTACCGAAAAAATGTCTGGAACCTGTACATTAGCGATGCTGGTTTTAATAGCGGTGGACGAATCCTGGTCGATGAGGCGGCTGTTACGTACGTCAAGTAACAAACCGTAATATTTCAAAAAATCGGCACCAATAATAGCACGCGAGACGTCTGCCATCTCGAAACGCCACGGGAAAGAGCGTGCGAGGCCGATGTTGAGACGTAGAATTTTGGGTCCGTACGTACGGATTCGAGTGCCGTTGGCAGCTGTGAGGACCAAATCCGACGAGGCGCGATGCCCGGCGACAGGTGGGATAACCGAGATGTCGGCTCCCGAGTCAATTAAAAACTGTCGGCCGGAGCGTGTGTCGGTGACGAACACGCGGGAGCTGTGGTTCGCGGCGGTGGACGTGGTTGCGACCGCCGCGCTTGCTAGTTTTCCGACTTAAACGTACACGGCGACTTGCAATGCCTAGCGTCAGCGTCGTATTGATTATGATAACTGCACCATTTAGGGTTGTTTTGTGTGCGCGATTTTGAACGGCTCCGATGGCGACTGTACCCGGAATTGTTGCGAGACTGCTGGGCGGTGAGCAGGTTGGAGATTTGGGTAGTCAACGAGAGTATGGCAGCCTCTATGGCGCGGAGACGGTCGTCAGAGCTACTCGATTGCACCGCGAAGACGTCGCGCGAGGTACTGGCCTCCAACACGCGATCCGCACGTTCGGCGATATCGGTCAACGTTCCGTCGAGGCCGGAGACTATTGCGCGAATGTTTGACGGTAACTTTTGTAGCCAGAACTCCCTTAGCGCAGTATCGTCCAACGAATTCGGAAGCACAGCTCTCATGTCTCGGAGCATTTGAGAGGGTCTCCGATCGCCCATCCCGCCCGGTTCAACGATGGTGCGAAAACGAGTCGACGGCGGCACCGAAAACGTGCTGATGAGACGATCCTTTAGACTAGCGTAGGAAGTGTTGGGACCGATCAGGTCGCTTACCGCCTTGACCGCCTCCTCGTTCAGAGCGGCGAGCACGTGGTTTACACGCGGGGTGTCGGCGCGGATTCTTTGGTTGGCGAATACGGCATCCGCGTGTAGGAACCACTCGTGCGGGGAGTAAGTCCAAAAATTTGGTAGTCGGGGCACGTGGGAAACACTGTCAACCGTGGTCGAAACGTTCGCGAGCGAGGACGGTGATGGCTGACCGAGCGCACCAGACGGATCTTGCGAGACTCCGTCGTCAACCATATCGAACTTTTCGGTATACTGGATAGAACTTTGCGCAGTTGCGTGTATAACAGAAAATTGAGAATTTTGAAAAACACGAGGTCACCAATGCGGCAATCTAAGAACTTTCCCTGCAGCAACGGTTTTTGAGGTTAGACGAAAGAAATCAGAATGCCGACGTATTTTAAATGATTGTTTAATTTTATTTAATTAAAGCAACACGTATAAAGGTTGCATGCTAAAGACAAGTATAAGTTGGTATAGTAAAATTAAATGACACAGAAATTCTTTTTTATGATCGCGGACAATAGCGAGCGCGGAACGGCGTGAACGTAACGGTAGACGGAACGGCGTGAACGTAACGGTAGACGGAGCGGCGTGAACGTAACGGAAGTCGGCACCGTGAGAGACTGCTACAGCGAGTGTGGTGACGACCGCTGGTACGACTGCTGCTACGACCGCTGGGGAACAGATGACAGTATGTGGGACAACCGTCGCCACAGAAACTTTGATAACAGAAAAGGACTGCCTGTTTGCTAAGTAATAAAGTAAACGTTTGCAAACATTTCAAACGCCATGATCCAGCGTTTTGTCTGTTCAGTAGTTCAGTTCCAATAACCAAGGCTGGGCATTAACAAGTGCATAAGTTATAAGTTAAAACTTACTAGTTCGGCATTTTAATTAACTATTAACTCACTTGTTGATGTAGTAAGATAGGTTATATATACGATACTAGCTGACTCCCGAGTTCTCCGCCCCCGTGGATATTCGTTTGCAAATATTAGTTACTCGTGCAGTCTTGCATAAGATTTTTTTATTTTATACATATATTATATGAATTATATTTCAGTCAAGGTATGAATAAAACCAGTCAGGTAAGCGGTAATTGCAAAATTGCAAAATTGCAAAATTACCAGTGAATAATTACAACATTATTACCATGAAATTAAGCCTATAGCCTGTACCACGATGTACTCTTTCATTTAAAAAAAAAGTCAAGAAAATCTCATGAGTAGTTTCATAGTATACTCGCTGCGGAATAAGAACGTACCTCGTTGCGCAGGCGGCGACCGGTTTCCCATCCGCAACCTTGTCATAGTTATAAACATATAGTTATAGTCATAACTATGACCTGCGCGCAGCAAACCTATTTTGGTACGCCACTCGGGTACGTTCTTATTCCGCGGCGAGTATAGGTACCTACATTCGATACTAAGATTTCATTTTCAGAAATGTATTATATAACGTATATATTTAGCACGTAAATATATCAATACAGAAGTACATAGATATATTTAGATTGTATAGTAGGTATGACCGCCGATGGGCATAATATGTAATGACCTTTACTTTAACACTAAACATCATTTAGATTTTTCTATGAATATAAACATTAAGACAATTAATTGGCATTGATAGTCGACTTTTATTGTGGGATTATCATAATTGATCACGGTACATACATTTATGTATAAATTTAGTTAGAAAAAAAAGCTTGCCAAGTCAGGGATCGGCATGTAAACTAGATTTTTAATTTTTAGAAATTTATTAACTGATATCACACCCAGGCGGTATAACAATTTGAATCCAGAAAAATGTCGATTTGAACAGCCCCACAAAAAATCATTTTCGTTTTCATTTAGTGAGATAGATCTCCGAAACAGGAGAGCGGATTTTGTTGGTTTTGTTGGATTCACATTGGTTAGGAGAAGTGCAGTGAAGATTTTCAGAACCTTGTCTTTAATAGTTAATTCACTACAGAACATTAAAACAAATTTTATTGGGCGTTTTTTGATGTTTTTCAGCTTTACAGCTTTATAGTGAATTAACGATTGGAGATAAAGTTCTGAAAACTTTCACTGCATTTCTCCAAGCCAATGTGAATCTAACAAGACCCCAAACAACAAAATCCGTTCTCCAGTTTCAGAAATCTACCTCGCTAAATGAAAATCTAGCAAAAAATAACTCTTTTTTTTTATCTGTGAAAAATAAAATAATTAATTTTAATCCCAAATTTTGTATCTACTTAATAATCACTTTTTAATGAGTTATCAACCAACTTTCTAGCTACCATAGTTTAGGAGAAAAATTAAAATATAGAAATGGTGAGGCTGATCAAGGCGACGTTTTTATGGATTCAACCGCTTACACCGCTTGGTGTCCCGTCACTAGATAGCGGATAATTGATAGCGCGACAATAGATAGTGGTCAATTTATAGCGCGTAAATTGATCGTGAGTGACTTTTGATAGTATGACAATTTATAGCGTATAGATTTCTTAAATAAAATAAAACCTAATAAAACCGATATATATCAGAATCGGCAACTTAATATTACTATCTAAAAATATCTATCTAAAATAATATCTACAATATGGAAGTTCATAAATGCGTTGCGAAAAGAGCAGCAAGTAAATAGAATGAAAATAGAGCAATATGTTGCTGGGATCAAAAAAAAACCCGTTTGACCGCCATCAAAAAAAAAATATAAAGTTCGAAGTGCTAAAATCAAAAAAAAATTAATTAGATTATGAAAATAGAACAATTGAAGACTATCTAAGAGACATAGCACATAATTTCCAGCTACAGGTATAATTATTCTTAAGCAACATAAATATTGTATTATAATATCCATTAATTAAATTTGTATATTATACTTTTTTTAGGCAATATTGTTTAATTTTAATTGTGACTTGTAATATGTTTTACTATTAGTATATTTTTTTAAATAATTTATTTTATTATTATTTTTATTGAATTCTATACGGCACTACAAATTGTTCTACTATGAAAAGTCGCTCGCGATCAATTTACGTGCAATTAATTGACCGATATCAATTATCAGCTATCTATTGACGTATATCTTACCGCTTGGGTGTGATATCAAATCACTCTCATTAATATTTCATATTAAAGCTATAGCTAAGTGACCCATCTACTCATCATTACTGAGTTACAATTTTTATTATTTTCCTATTAAACACAAATTCTTGAAGTTTTCAAAATTCAGACTTTTATCATTTCAATTATTACCATACTTATTCTAGTAAATCTTTGTATTAAAAAATAACTTTTTTCTTAACTATACAGTAGGTGTCGAGTGTATCTCGTCAATAATTCAATAATAAATCATTATAAACGAAATATTATTCAGAGAGGTGACAGAATATTATTACTAAGTATGTTTTATCATACAGAGTGATTCACCAAGCATGCTCTTTGCACATCGCTCACCCCAGTTTTTTATTACCTAATACATTTATTAAAATCCTGATTTTTTTGACATTTTTAAATACCTATAGCACCTATCTACTTTTTTTTAAAGAGCTTCTAGTTTAAAAATATTACAGCTCAACAATTAAGATAAATTAAGTATAAATGTTAAATTATAAATATGGGCATATGGCAATTCTATAATAGAGCCGTTAGGCTGTATAGTGTATACATTATAGCACTAACATAAGTGAGGGAGAGAAAAACAAATAATACAGATAATGTTATCTAAATTGTAACGTGTTGTATATTAAATAGGTTAGATATTGTTCGTTGGTTTATGATAATAATTATGGTAAATTCGCTTCGAGTAAATTTATGACGAGAAGAGAAGGTAAAGGGTTTAATAAAGTTTTTATTTCGGTCACGAAACTGAATATTGTATCGGAAATATTGTTTGTTGGTTGAGCTGCAGCTATGATTGCATACGATGGACCTGCGTTGGATTTGGCGACATGACGACGAGTGAGTAGAAAAGGGAGGTTTATCATTTGAAAAACAGAAGTTTATAACATCTCTACAGGACACTCTTAAAGTAGTAAAAAATATGGTCTTTCAGTATGTTTGAAAATTCAAAAATCTGACTATGAATAACTGCATAATTTAGGGGGAAAGGAGAGTGAGCATGCTTGGTGAATCGTGTATATTTATATATTGATCATATAATATGGTAAGTCGATTTAATTTTTACCAATCACACCGTGTCATCGCCTTTCATATATTATAATAGATGCTATATATTTATATCATGTACTAGTGTTGGTAACTTTTGAGTCGATATCGACTCACTGTAGATATATAGGCAATAGCTTAAACTATTTAATATTTTGAAAATGCCATTGTGCATGGTAAAATATAATAATATACGTAAAACAAAATAACTAATATCGTTACTAATGATTCGTTTAACACCCCCAATTTCCGTCAAAATTTAAACTTCAAATGTATTTTTAAGTACTTTTTAGATTTTTTGTTTTCAGTAAGAACTACTTAGAAGTAATCTTTTATTACATTCCAAAGCCCTACCTATACAAATAGTTATCTAATAGTTACCTAACCAAACATACTCATGCAATGTTTGGTTTTTATTACCATGCGTATATATGATGCATAATGAATATTTTTTTTTTAAATTCCGGAGTACTTAGCTACTTACTTTTAAGTTATGTCCAAAAAACTCAAAAACACAGATTTTTCTCAAATTACTACAGATCAGATCATAGAATATTTTTTTTATGTGCTAACGGTATGACTTGACATTTTTAATATAATTAATTTTTGTGAATGGTGAAAATATCTAAATATCTTAATTCCTCTTTAGATATTATAGTATTATTAAACAGCTTAAAAGATTGATATCGAAAACAGGCTTAGTATGGTAATAATAATAGCATACATATCAGTATAAACTCAAGTAGGTACTTACCTATAAAACATCTACCTTCGATTTCTTATGACACAAAACTAAAATAATCAAGAAATTGTTTGCTTTAATTTACTGATAAAGATAACACTGCATATTATTATAGGTATAGGTAGGTATAATAAAAATTTGTATTTTTGAGAAACATACTTTTAATATGCCTAGAAGAGACTGTACTTCAAAACTTTCTAAATAATACGTCGTTACAAATAATATACAGTTATAGGTAACTTATAAACAGTTGACTAGACAGATTAAAGAAAACAATTAACGTGTATAGTATAAATTATAAATTAATATTAACACATTTCTAATCATAATATTCTTGTTCCAAAACAGTCACGTGTATGTTACTTACTGTTAACGATATAACGCATAATATTATTTTCAAATCAAAACTGGTAATTTTAGAAGAAAATCACTTCTCAATATTCTATCAAGAAATTGTAGAAATTATGAATAATACATTTAAACAATTTGGATGCAAGTAATATTGAACCGAATAATACATATTGAATAGTAAGTACATTTATTGAGTATTTAATTTATTTGCATAATATTTTAAGATAAATGTAAATTATATTATGTCGCATCTACATAGATTTCAATCCATGACTAAATAAATAAATATGATTACGAAAAACCAGTTTATGTCCGGTTTGCGTATCTCCCCACTATTCTACACATAAAACCATTGCTCGTAGTTCTCTGCATTTCATTGGTCGTCAATGTCAATAGGATGTTATAGAAGCAGAGAACTATGCGATAGTTGTGGCAAGGGTGGTATGCGTATCAAAAAGTTGTGATCATAATTATTTATTTAGTCATGGTGAAATCACTAATTTCATGAACTGGATATCCAGATAGTGAAATTTTCCCAGATCGTTAATTTCGATGAAAATACATTATATGGACAATACTTAAATTGTATACGTTGTGTAATTATTATAAAACAAAATTCTTATTTTATTTAGCAATAAATGATTATATTATATCAAAGCATTATAACTAGATACTTTCTATATTGTTTAATGAACAAAAATAAAACAATTATAACAGGAAATAAATTATATCGTTTTATCGTTTTATTTTTCGTATACGTAGGTATATTATTTTTTTATAAATGACAGTGCAGTCCCTAAAATTGTGTGTAATACAAATACACCCTTTGTGTAGTACGAAAAGTACAGTGTGTAGTACGAAATTCAAAAGTGTGTTATTCTAATTAAACCTTTATAATAATATTATGTATAATTTTATATCTTCACATGACGATTCGTCAAGTACAAATAAATAATAAGGAAGTCAAATTTAATATAAGTATAGTTCGTTAATTATTATTGTTTAAATCAATCAATTAAATATTTTGTTAATAAAACAATATAATAAATATTTGTTTAGTTAATTTCATGATTATTTCATAATACTTCATAGGTAACACTGTCACAGTCCTTAAAATATCCAAATTTTCGTACCTCACACATAGTCCCAAATCGGTTAAATCTAAATTATTTCTAGATAAACACTATAGTATACTATACACCACTTTCATTACTAAGCTGATAATAATAAAAATAGCTACTCTTAATAACAATGAATAATAATAATAACTATATAGTAATAATAGTATAAGACGTAACAACACAAAATATTGTTTACTGCGTGTCTGTGTATAGTAGATAATAATTAAAATATGGTTTGGCAAAAACCATTAAAATATTAAAAAAATGTGAAGATATAAAATTATACTTAATATTATTATAAAGGTTTAATTAGAATAACACACTTTTAAATTTCGTACTACACACTGCACTTTTCGTACTACACACAATTTTAGGGACTGCACTGTCATTTATAAAAAAATAATATACCTACGTCCAGTGTTGGGAATTATCTAGATAAAATTATTTCTTTAATTATCTTATCTAGAAAAAAATAATTATATCATCTAGTTATCTCTTCTAGATAAATGTAATGGTTATCTGTGGTGATTTATCTAGATAAATAATATAATAATAAGAATATTTTTGAATACTGAAATAGCCAATAATTTACTAGAACCTAGTAGTGATTCCAAATTCCAATATTATTATAGTTAAAAAAAAAATGTTAACTGAAATATTGTCAGTTTTATTTTGTTATTTTATTTTTATTCAAGTTGTATTAAAAATTAAAACTGTATATTATTTTAGTTGAGAAATGACATTAATTAATCCTTAAGGATTTATTAATTAATAAATATTACCTAATTAGTAATTACTAATAAATTACATTATTTATAATATAATTTAAAAACAAATTATCTATTTTTTTACCTAGATAAATGGATGTTTATTTTTATCTTTATCTAGATAAAAAAAATGATGTTATATTTTATCTTATCTAGATAAATGTTGAATGAATTATCTGTTTTCTTATCCACATGATTTTTTGGTTATCTTTTCCCAACACTGACTGTTACATAGAGTATTATTTTTAAAAAAAGCACACCTAATTGATTGGCAATGAGTTTTTGCCATAACACGAACAAGACAATATCGTTGCCTCCTGAAATACTTTTAATAATTTCTCGCACTGAAAATTCAACATTTTTATCAACTTGATCAGTAGTGACAAATTGAGTTGTTAATTTTTTCAAACATTCACTACTAAAACAGCCTTTAAGTAAACTATATATTTTTGTTCCAAGTTAAGGCATCCTTTTTTTTTGTTCCGTGATCACACAAATTATGTTTGGATGATCTGTCGGTCCCCTATCAACTTTCAGTACTCGGAATACAACACATTGATTAATTTCAAAATCGTTAGTTCTTTTATTGTTTCCTGTTAAAAATAAATTTAAATTAAGATCTAAAAATTAAAATTGCATTATTACTGCATTCTCTTATCTACCTCAATATAACAAATATTTTTGTTCATAAAACAATATAGAAGAGTGCTGTTATAATACGATGATAATATACGTAATACTATGTTATACGTAGTATAATTATTTAATATTTATTGCTAAATAATTAAAACATTTTGTTTTATAATAACTACGCAAAGTACACAATATAGGTATTGTTCATTACATGAAATGGATATCCATATAATGTATTTTCGTCAAAATTCACGATCTGGACGAGTTTCACTATCTGGATATCCAGTTTATGAAATAAGTGATTTCACTATGTGGATGTGACACATATAATATATATATTATAACATTAAATATTTTTAAAATAAAACATTTAACTATCTATGTTGTAAGTTAAAATTTTAATTAATATTGTGATCTTTTTTTTTATTTACATAAATTACCAAGGAAGAAACAAATCAAAATACGTAATAAAAAACTATTTTTTGAAGCCATTAATAATATTATCATTCCCTTCACACTATGTACAGGTCAGTTATCAAATTTATAATATGTACTTGGATATATATTTTAGTGAAATCACTGTATATTAAAATATAAACTTTTTTAGAGTAATAACGGATGCAGATAATAAAGTCATACGGCCTCAAAATCCAAGAAAAAATGCAAATATATTTGAAATTATTTCATTTAGGTAAATCGAATTAAATCAGTTAAAACATATAGGTACAATATTGTTAATTATCAACACATAATTGTGTTAAAACAATTAATAAAAAATGTATTGAAATGAATTGTAGTAGAATGAAAACACGAAGAAATAGATAACTTAGGTAAGCTGAGAATTTGTAAGAAGTATACGAGAGAAATACCTAAAACATGGTGTGTGCCGGAATTTTGATGATCTTTTTTAAACGGAAGATGCCATTACTACCCCTACGACTATTATACCACATGTGTTAAAGGGTGTAGTAAATTAGTTGGTGTGCATATGTGCTTACGTGCTCTGGTGTCATTTAAGGTCGTTTAATGGTTTTATTTTATTATTCTGTAGGGCGTCTGTGTGATTATTTTATTACCTACTAAATAATATGTTTATTTTATTATTTTATTTAATGAGATTCTGGCATAGTGCATATTATTGTATTTCGAATATTAACAATATAATATAAAAGTATAAAACTACAAGAATTATAATAATGAGTATCATTGACACAAACGAAAAGACATATTGTGTGAATTCGTGAAGCTTATTTTAGGTAGATGAGGTTAAATTTTTAAACCTATCTTGAAAATAAAATTAAAGATGACTTCTATTAAGGAAACTTTTTTTAGGAAATACAACATTAATATATGAAAAGTTGAGATATTGAGAGGAAAAAAGGTAATTTATGTAAAAAGTTCAAAATTTTACAAGATTTTGTTGTAATTCAAAAACGAATAATCGCGGGCACTTGAAATTTATATAATGTGTTTATTTTATTAATTTCTATACTTGATAAATTTTTGATTCTTATTGAGCTGTTTACGGGCAACTTTACTATTTAATTTTTTTTAGTTTTTTTTTTCTATTAATATCAAGAAAATTTTATTTGTTGGGCGTGAAAATGTAATACAAGGCTCCTGACATAATGTTGCAAAAGCAGTTTAAAAATATTAAAAATACATAGGCACAATTTTTTTTTTATAAGTATTTAAAGTTCAAGTACAGCAGAGAGATATCCACTTACCGACTTATTTTTTTGTTTATAATAAAAACATATATTAAGACTATTTAGTCATAAACATAATATATTGCATTTCTTCTCATCGTTTTTTTTTTCATTCGTACAGCTGGTTGTTAAATCTATTTAAGACAGGACAAAAAAGGGATTTAGAAGAAGATGATTTATTTACGACATTAAACGATCACAGTTCGTCATTGTTGGGAAACGAATTAGAAAAGTAAACTCATGAGTACAAAATGTGTGTGTGTATATTATTTGTATTAAACTTCACTATACTTTTATTGAAGGAAATGGAGATTAGAACTTGTGAATGCAAGGAAGAAAAATCAAAATCCTAGTCTATTAAGAACTTTGATTGGAATATTTGGATATAAATTTATGTTTTATGGATTTATACTCTTTGTCGATAGAATTATATTGAGGTAAGAATTAAATAATTGATTTTTTTGTGTCTTAATTTATTATTGAATACTATGCGAAGTCCGGTCTTTTAAGGTTTCGATTATGGTTCAGTAACTATAACATATTTTATGACATTATTTTACATGTTTTTAACTCACAGAATATCCCAACCTTTATTTATTGGTGGAATAATATCATATTTCAACCAAAATGACTCTGACAAAGCAGACGTCTTGAAGTATGCATTAATGTGTGCATTTGGTCTAGCATTTAGTATGTTAATTTCAATAATTTTGTATCATACATCACAAATTGAAATCTTACATTGTGGGATGAAAATTCGAGTTGCTTGCTGTTCAGCTATATATAGAAAGGTATAATAATATACATTAAGAAATTAATAGTGTTAAAATATAAAAAAAATAATATGAAGTTCTTATATTATTTCAATTATTTCATATTCAATCACATTGCTTTAAGTCAAATATTTAAAATAAATTATGTATTTTATTATTGCAACATTCACGAGATTTTATGATGCTCAACAAATAAATTTAATTTTAATAATAAAATACGTTTCAAAAACTCTTATAAAAATATGTAATTCATATATATATATTGCACCCAGTTATTACGCCTAAGTCACACAGCTATTGGTGATACCACAGTCGGCCGAGTGATTAATTTGCTATCGAATGATGTATGTCGATTTGATAAATCAGCTACATTTCTCCACTACTTATGGATTTGCCCACTCCACATAATTGTGGTCACGTATTTGTTGTGGCAGGAAATTGGTGTATCTTCATTATTACCCATACTTGTAATGTGTTTTGTTATTTGGATTCAAGGTTTGTGAAAAATTAGACAGAAAAAAAATGTGACTAAATAATATTGTTACATTTTCAGCAATTTTAGGACGAAAACTTCGAGAGCAGCGAAAGAAGACAGCTAAAAGAACTGACGAAAGAATACGTTTAATGAATGAAATAATTTCTGGCATAAAAGTAATCAAGATGTACACTTGGGAAATACCTTTTGGAAAACTAATTAAATATATAAGAAAGTACCTACCTGTGCTTTAAAATATTATGAAATGTTAAGTACAAATATTTATATAATTTTAGAATGGAAATTCGAAGTATACAAAAAGGAATGTACATCAGAAATATTATGCTAGCATTTGCATTAGTTCAATCAAGATTTCAACTATTTTTTAGTATTTTGTCATATGTATTGCTAGGAAATTATATCTCAGCACAAAAAGTAACAAACATAATATAAAATTATTTCTTCAATGTGACAATATTGTATTTACTGATTATTAATTAATTACACTAATAGGTTTTTGTCATATATACTTTGTATTATATATCAATCCTTCCTATACATTGTTTTTGTCAAAGTATATCGGAAGTTATCGAATTACAAGTTTCAATCAAACGCATACAGGTACATAATATTAATAATAAATCGAGTATAGACTATAGTCATATTATATTAATTATTTAATAAGCTCCATATTTCAATAATTATTAAAAATATAAAAATCATCCATTTTCATTAATTGTTATCTACAGGATTTCTTATTACAAGAAGAGAAGGATAATCAATTACCAAATAAATCAAAATCTGGAAAATCAATAAATAATACTCTAAACAATTTAACAGAGCACATCGAAGACGATGATGGCGTTTTAACCCATAACACTGAACTTTCAAATACTCATAGTGTAGTATTGTCAAAAGCAACTGCTAAGTGGACAGATATTCAGACAAGTAACACTCTAGAAAACATTAATCTGTCTGTTGCGTCAGGTCGATTGATCGGAATTATTGGTCCAGTGGGTGCTGGAAAGGTATGTCATAAATTACATACAAATTGTAATGAGTCGTTACTTTAAAATGTGAATTGCAGAGTTCATTATTTCAAGCTATTCTACGAGAATTACCACTTTCCGAAGGCTCCGTAGGCGTGCATGGTGAAATTTCTTATGCGTCTCAAGAACCGTGGATATTCTCTGGTTCAATAAAACAGAATATCATATTCAATTCACCAATAGATGAGAATCGTTACAAACAAGTAATATATTTAGATTTAAAATACGATTACTTTAAAATAATGTAACGTTTTATTTTCTAATGTGTGTAAAATAGGTAATAAACGTATGTGCATTGAAAAATGATTTCGAAAAGTTTCCATATGGGGATGAAACAACTGTGGGAGAAAGAGGAGTTACTCTAAGTGGAGGACAAAAATCAAGAATTAATTTAGCTCGGTAAAATTATAATTACAATAATACAATTCATGAAACACTTTATTAGGTACTAAGTATATTGTTTTTTCAGAGCCATCTATAAAGAAGCAAATATTTACTTATTGGACGATCCTCTTTCAGCTGTAGACCCACACGTTAGCAGTCATTTATTTAAAAAATGCATTAAAGGTTATCTTGAAGAATTTTGAATCTTATAATACAAGATTTTTGTACATTATTATTTTTCAGGTTTCCTTAATGAAAAAACTTGTATTTTAATCACACATCAAATACAGTATTTGACTAAGGTCGATCAAATTGTCCACATAGATAATGTAAGCAATATTTCATTATATTCTTTTGTATATATTAAAATTAAAAAATATGTTGATTTTTTTTTGTAGGCAAAAATAATAGTGGAAAGTACTTATGAAGAACTTCAAACAACCGATTTAAGTTTTCTGAAATCTCCTCAGTCTGTAGTCATGCCTGATAATCAATCTATATCTATTAATAATGATAGTGATTATAGTGTTCGCAAAAAATCTATATTTGATCGAAAAGTATCTGCAACGAGTGATATATCTTTATTGTATGATAATAAAGAAAATACAAATCAAGAAGAACAAGTGAAAATAGTTGAAATTCGATCTTCAGGAAGTATTTCATGGGATACCTATTTGGCATATTTTTTAGATGGAGGAAAGATAACCAAAATATTATGTTTAATATTCACGGGTATTTTGTGTCAAACAGTAGCATCTTGTGGAGATTTATGGATTACATATTGGTATTTTTAATATTTAATGACATGAAAATATTGTGAAGCTCGTGTAATGATGTGCCGAATATTTAATTTAGGTTGAAACTAGAAGAATCAGTATTCTATAAAGGAAATTCGTCTACGCCAACGACTAACAACTCAATCAACACAATTTTTCAGTGGCAAATTAGTCGAGAAACGTGTATTTATGTTTTTTCTGCTATTACTGTTTGTATATTAATAACAATCTACCTTAATATATTTACGTTTGTATTGGTTTGCATGAGGGGTTCCACGAATTTACACAATAATATGTTTAGCGCGTTGATCAGAGCTAAAATTAATTTCTTTAATACAAATTTGTCAGGTCAGGACTATTTTAATTAAGTATTAGTTTGTAGTTTATTTAATGTTAACTGGATATAATTTTGAATTTATTCTACAGGAACTATTCTTAACCGTTTTTCTAAGGACTTGGGTGCTATAGATGATATGTTGCCACAAACCATGATGGACGGTTTACGTGTAATATAATTATATTTATATATTTTAATGATTGTTTATGAATAATGAATTTTCAAAATTAGTTGGTAATGCATTGTATGGCAGTTTTGATCATTGTTGTGCATATTAACATTTACCTAATATTACCCACCATCGTCTTAGCGTTTACTTTTTACAAGTTAACATTATTTTACTTGTCATTGTCTCGAAGTGTAAAACGGTTGGAAGGAATAAGTAAGTAATAGTACCAAATTGTGAACCAAATTACCTATATGGTATACATTTCAATACAGTATATTATAATAATTTAAGATAATATAAGATATAATATATACATTTATATTTTGAAATAATTGTAATTTAAATATTATAGCTCGTAGTCCTGTCTTTACTCATTTGAATGCGAGTGTTCAGGGTTTAACAACTATAAGAGCATTTAAAGCGGAAAACATTTTGTCAAATGAATTTGATGTCCATCAAGTTAGTTCTACAGATCAATATTAATTCGTATATTTTCATATATTTGAGATGATTTTATAGGACTTACATTCTTCAGCATGGTATTTATTTATAACAACAAGCAGAGCCTTTGGATTTTGGTTAGATATTATTTGCTTTATCTATACATGTATAGTCACATTCAGTTTCTTGACATTAAGCAATAGTAAGCTTTAATATTGTATAAATTATTATAATTAAGATTGTTATTATTAAATAATTCAATTCTACTTAATCAATCGCACTCAGGTACATTTGGAGGAAATGTTGGACTTGCTATAACACAAACTTATGGACTAGCTGGAGTCTTGCAATGGACGATGAGACAAATTGCTGAATTCGAAAACCATATGACCTCAGTTGAAAGGGTACTAGAATACACAAATATCCCCCAAGAAGGTTCTATTGAGCCATGCTCAGGTAAATTATACTAAATTACTGTATAATGTTGAATATTAATATTCATAATAAATATCTGTGCAAATCTCATTTTTTTAAATCCCTTAATTAGTTAAAAAACCACCATCAAATTGGCCTTCAAACGGACAAGTTACATTCATAAACTTTTATTTACGATATAAACCGAATTCACCATATGTTATAAATCACTTCAATTTAAACATCGAATCAATGCAAAAAGTAAATATATTAAAATATAATTCTAAGTACCTAATGAAGGTTTATAAAGGTTTTCAATGTTGTTATTTTAAAATTAGATAGGAATTGTTGGTAGAACTGGCGCCGGAAAATCGTCCTTAGTCGGGTCATTATTTAGATTAGCTTTCCATGAAGGTAATATCATCATTGACGGTATTGAAATTCACGAACTTGATCTGTATGATTTACGGTCCAAGCTCACTATCATTCCTCAACAACCAGTATTGTTCTCGGGAACAGTTCGAAAAAATTTGGATCCTTCAGATGAATACCCAGATCATATTCTTTGGAACGCATTAGATGAAGTAATTTTTTTTTGTTTTTGAATAATATTTTACTTAAAATATGATTATTCCTGATCTACGTAGAAAATTGGTCTCAATAAATATAAATTGTATATTAGGTAGAGCTTAAAGATGTTGTTGAAAATTTACCAGATGGTCTTAATTCAAAATTGTCGGGAGACGGTTCCAATCTCAGTGTTGGTCAAAGACAATTAGTATGCCTTGCTAGGGCCATTGTTCGAAATACCAAAATTCTTGTACTAGATGAAGCCACTGCTAACGTTGATCAACAGTATTATTTAAACTTAATAATAATATATAAAATAATGAATGCACAGCAAATATAAAATTCCATTAAATAACATTTGGTTTGAATTTCTAGAACAGATTCATTGATTCAAAGGACAATCAGAAGTAAATTCCGAGCATGTACTGTCTTAACAATTGCTCATCGGTTAAACACTGTTATTGATTCGGACAAAGTGCTTGTTATGGATACAGGAAAAATGGTCGAATTTGACCACCCACATAATTTATTGCAAAATAAAGAAGGAGCTTTTTACAAAATGGTAGAACAAACGGGACATGAAACAGCTGATTTATTACATAGATTAGCCGCAGAGGTATAAGTTTAAAACTTCTATGCATAATACCTAATATATCATAGGTGCAAATTGGTTGGGGGCTAGGCCCCCCAAACTTAGCCGTAGAACCCCCAAAAACCTAGGACATATAGTTTTAATATGCTATATTGCAATGGTCTGCTTGCCTTTAATATATTCAGCCCCCCCTCCCCCCAAGCCAAAAGTTGAAATTGCACCTATGCTAATATTCTTACACTGAATAACGTATAATAACGCTAAATTTATACATATATTGAACTGTTTTTAGAGTTATAAAACGACAAGTTCAAATGTTGTAACTTAATCAAAATCATTCATTAAGTATGCAGATCAAATCGCCAAGGAAAACTCATAATTAAATATTAGTAGAAATATTAAGTGATTGTTTATACTTCAAATTGAAGACATATTATCAGGATTTGACATAATGTGTCATTTAAGATCATGTCATTAAATCTTTTTTATAAAAAAAAAATCTGATTTGTATATACTGTAGACTGATGAATTTTGAAATATGTGTCATGTTTTTAATCACCTCTCACCTCTGAAATGTTGAAAAATTATATATTTTTAAATGTTTAAACAAAGGTATACGTATAATAATTGTTTGATATAATAATAATGATATATAATTAGTACTACTGTTAGTTAATATTATAAGTTAAGTTTGGACAAAACTAAAAAAATTGTATATTTAAAAAATATACTTTTATGTTTTACAGAAAACGTATATATTTTATTAAATAAATCTATATTAATAAGTAGAATTTAATTCCGAAATAGTACGAATTCACTTCCTAGTATCGCTTCCTAAAGTAAAGTAGTATGAATACAAAAAACACAAGCATAATATACAAAACAGAATCCCTCAATAAATACAATTATTACACTTTTTATTAAATTTGTAAAACCAGTGAGTCATCGTGGCTACAATATATAAGATTCAATAAAAAAAAAAACATTATATTATTTTTACTTAAGTTAGTTACATATAGTTACTTAGTTACATCATTGACTTCATAAATAATTAAACTAAAAATATGGTATTTAAATTATTATTTCCAAGCATTTATAATCTATTGATATAAAAATGGATGTTTGACCGTTCGTTAGCTAATGACTCAAAAACTACTGTACCATATTAATAGATTCCTTGAGACTTGGAATGTGTTTATAAATCGTTTTTTTTACCCCTATATAGGTATCTGAAGGAACGCAAATAGAATATTTTTTAGAGTTGCAATTGGATATGACGTACATATCGTACGATTATTAGAAATATTACATAAACATTTTTTTGAAAATATGGAGTTAATAGGTATTGCCATGACGGTCGCGATATTCAGAGTGTATTTGGTAATATTACACCTATGACTTCCCTACTTCCCTAAGTCCTGTCACAGTGGCCCTGTTTGCTGACGACACACTTTTGTACGCGAGCAAATAGGTGGAGAATTCAGATATACGTGATCAACGGCGGTGGCAGTAATTTTTTGGCCTCATTTACAAAATTATAATACGAAACTAAACATACATAACCAGTGCCTGAAATGGAGCCGCCACGTAAAATATCTCTGAGTGACCCTTAACTGAAACCTCAAATTTGAAAAACACATCAGAGCCACCAATGCAAAAAGCACGTGGTTCCCGGGCGGCACAGTATCCCATACTTAATCGAAACAACGGGCTACCATTACCAGTCAGATTATCAGTTTAGAAAATCTATCCAAGGCTGATCTGGTTATATGTGGCACCAATTTGGAGACACCTCATTGGTCAGCACAAGTGGACCAGGATCGAGGGCCGAGGCCTTCCAAAACATTGCATTACGAACCATGACCGGTGCCCACTACCTCGTAACAAACAGGAATTTACTCAATTCAACAATTAATATATCCTCTTTTCAAAACGATGGATAAAATTTAGCTCATAGTTTTATATGAGGCAAACCACATTGGTACGATATTATCGGATCGGTGAATGGTAGTGATAATCTTTGTGCGGTAAAGTTTAAAACTAAACGAATGTAATTAAATGTAGGTGCACACATTGCTGCGATAAATCGCCGATATTTTTTTAGCGTTGAATGCACGATTTTTACCGTCTACCGGGCCGATAAATATTAATAGCAACAATGTTTATCTATTTTGTAATTATGACATACATAATATGAAGCTGTTTAGCTGTTTAGCGGTACAACTATATTACCATTATGGCATTAAGTGCTATATGTTATACGTACTACCCTACATTATTAATATTTAAATTAAGTATTACAATTACAGAAGGTACCTATATCATAATAATATTGAAAATAAAGTTTTTATATCAAATATACTCCTACACTCGCTTTAGTTAGTTAAGTTAAGTCAAGTCAACATTTAGAAAACTATAAGTTAATAATAAGCATAATAGGTAAGCAAATATTCTACTTAATAATTACCTCTCCATGATTTCATAATGTTAAACGTAAGAATCTTGTGAACAATCGCTGTCGCCGGTCAATGATAAAAATATGAATCTATAATAAAAGAAATGAAATGAAAATATTAAATAACGTATTATAATCGACAATATTTTTCTACGGATATATCACCACGTAACGAACATTACCGACTGGCGACTTGTTACGTAAAAATAACTATTACTTGCTATCACGGACTAAGATATACAGGACTGGACACGACCAGGTTGGAGGGTGTGGGGGGTTGACTACGAAATGTAGTACAACAGGCGGTGTTCGGGGGGGATACTTTCCTTTTAGCATTACTAGCGCCGTCTTAGTGGATACTTATAGAACTAGAACACATCATACAAATTTCTAGTTCCATAAATATCCACTAAGACAGCGCTAGTAATGCTAAAAGGAAAATATACCCCCGAACTCCGCCTGTTGTAATACATTTCGTAACCACAATATTCATCTCGTGTCCAGTCCTGTATATCTTAGTCCGTACTTGCTATAACATAAAAATAAACTTAAAATGTCTACATTATTAAACAATAACTTATAAAACCGATTTATTCGAGTACACATAGAATAGACCACAGAACAATATAGAAGCGAAACTCGATCAGCTGATTGGGGTATTGGTTACCTATGATCTGAAGTCTGAACCTACGAAAAATATGGAATTGGTTCCCGCACCAACATGATGTTAGACCCGTGGTTACCAATATTATGAAATCGGTTCCAAGACTAAGGCGGGATACGGGACGCGGGGTCGGCTTGTTTACCATTCCCTATTTCACGTATGCCACGCCCTCCTGAAGACCGTGTTCAAGGCCGCAATCGCCTGGTTCGGCCAACGCCGAAGTTTCGTACCCCTGAATAGACTATACGACTCCATATTTCCATAATCAATGCTAAAAATAGATTGTATTATTATGTTCATTGTGTAGTGTGTACAATTTAATTTCAGAAATGTTAACAATATTCGTTTACATGGCGTATAAATATATAATATATACAAATTGTTAGTCAGTATTAAGTCAGGCCGTGGCCTGACTGGCCTGACCAGTAGTTTCGCCTATGCTCAGAATCGTTTTTCTTATACAATGATATTATTATATCATTGAATTCAAATTTAACACCATCCATACAGTGACCCACTTGTAACTTACTGTACACCAGAGCGTCACCCACTTGTCAACTTTTTTTTTTCTTGTATTAATAGGTGTGGTAGTATGAAAAAAATAAATTTGTTTGATAACTGCAACTGAACCTGACCTTATGTGTTTGATATCGGAGTGTAGATATGAATTCAATAAGTTTACCGATAAAAATAACTGTCGGCATCGCGAGTACACCAACAATATGTATACCGTATAAAAGCATTTGCCTGTTACGCACCAGCGCAGCGTCGACAGAAGGCGATTCGGTGTCGTTGGCTACTATATAGCTGGTACTCACACAATCACAAAGTTAGAAGATTGAAATAATTGAACCCTACAGTATCGGTAAGTCCTTGTTTGTTTATGAATACCTTTTTACCAGATATCCTCATCACGAGTGAACGGCAAAAATCCTTGTCCTCCTGGTTTTTTTTTAATCATTTCTCGCACTGAAAATTCAACATTTTTATCAACTTAGTACCTAGTGACAAATTGAGTTGTTGATTTTTTTTCAAAAAAATTAAAAATCCTTAGTCACAATTGTCTTTTATAAGCATTTTAAGTTCAAATATTGACAAAATACGTAAAATTTTATTTTTAAATCTAAGATTTTAAAATGTAATACAAGAATCCATATAAGTTTGTCTACCTTTATCAAAAAAAAAATGTCTACAAGAAACTCAAATTAAATTTTTATGAGCATTCGAAATTATTCATATTCTTACAACATTTGATATTCACTCGATTTCTTATGTAACGATTTTCTTATTTTGTTGTAATTAAAAAACGATAAATGTAGATACTTGAAAATTTCACTGAATGTTTATACTAGCATTTCCTATACACCATACAATTTTGAAAATAATTAGACACTCTTTGAGCTATGTAGTAAACCTCAAGGTGACACGTATTCATTGATATTCTAAGTGTTCGCACTTTCGTTACCTTGTTACCTACTAACGAAAATGCTCACGTATTAATAGTATTGGTCAACTCTTTAACGACTCTTTCCTTAATCATGTATCACGTAGCACTATTTATTCCTTATTCAAAAGCACGTAGCCTTAAATATGACATTGAATGTTTATATAAATATAGGTGTTTTATGCAATGTAATTTAGACTTAAGTTATTACTGTAAGTACTCACTACGGACACGCGGACTCCTACGGAGTGTTTATTGTCGTCGTGTCCATGCTTTTAATCAAATAACTAATTTAATTTTTATTATTTTACTAATCAATATTATTATACCATTCTTTAACGAAATTCAAAGTGTTGTATTATATTATTTAAAATAACCTTTTCCTTTCAACCATCGGTCGTAAACAACGGAGCTGCACCGTCGTAAAAGAAACGTTGTTCACAGCAGTGGCAGGGCTGTGCACTACAAATTTGGTGTCAGGTGTGGGGTGCTGTTTCAACCATCAGGTCAAATTCCAACGACTTGAGGCCCACCGACGGACCAGCTGCCGAGTTTTTTTTTTCTCGACCAACATCAAACCCAAATTCCAGGTGAACTTGGTCACACGAACAGTTTGTTCCAATCAAGCTATCGTGGCGAATTTCCAGAGGTCTTCCATCACGCCAGCACAAATGTACACGCAACAATTGTAAGTTACTTGAATTATATATTGATTGCATGACGTCAAGTCCGAGTGTAGATTGGAAAATAATTGACTATAACCCAGAAAATTTAAGAATAAAAATGGCAATCGCAGATACAATTAGTCTAGGTAGCGCCGTAAAATCTATCCCAAGCTTCGAGGGGGGTAGTGAATCTGAGCTAAAATCATTCGAACAAAAATGCGAATTTTTATTAGAAAACGTAATAGACGCTAACAAACCTAAAATATTAAAAGGAATTTTATCCGAATTAAAAGGGAAAGCTTTTGAAGCCGTTAGATATAGGGAAATAACTTCATGGGAGGAACTTAAGAGTCATTTTCGAACTATTTTTGGCGCATCACATTCAGCCACATTTCTGCAAAATCAATTAAATTCTATAAGACAGAATAGAAATGAATCTATTGCTAGTTTTTCCGGGAGAATCGAAAAAGCTTACAATGAGCTTACGCATGTCTCAACTATGAATAAAACTGCAGAGGAAGCAGCTATTATTGCTAAAACGATACAAGGACACGCATTAAACGTGTTTATCTCGGGAGTATCATATTCCATTCGAATTATCCTAAAAGCTCGACAGGTAACTCGCCTTGAGGAGGCGGTTTTTATAGCCATCGAAGAGGAAAAATCGTTTTATTCCGAACAACCACCGTCAACAAATAACTATAGGGATACGAGGAAAAAAAATATTAAATGCAATCGTTGTGAAAAAATAGGGCACTACGCGAATGAATGCCGTACGAGCACACATAAAGTACCAAATTATCGTAACCCAACTTATGATCGTGATTTTAAAACTGAGGTTAAACAAGAAAATACCGGGAACATTAAGGTGTGCAAATATTGTAAAAAACCAAACCACGACATAAGCGAATGTAGAAAACGAATTTACAATGAACAAAAAAGGAAACAAGGAAATAGTTCTAATGAAGCGCAAGGGAACCGGTCCGTAGACGAATATAAAAGTAACAATAATATTCGCGTAATCGCAGGGGATTCGGAAATAGTTCCACCCCAACGCAACCATAACTTAGAGAAATTGGAGAGGGGAGAAACATTATGTCCACTAAACGGTCCAACCATTAGCTGCGCCTCCACCCATTTTACCGATAATCAACAAACTTTTCTAATAGATACGGGTGCCAACAAAAATCTTATTAAGATATCAAAGTTACAAGGACAGTTAATAATAAATGAACAGAACAAAGGGGATCTAAAAGGCATAAATTCACTTCCAGTAGAAACCATAGGAACTGTCGATATGATTATTAGCATCGAAGGACGAGAATTTTTAATTCGATTCGATATAATATTCGACGATTTTCCAATAAGCCAGGACGGTTTATTAGGTTATGAATTTTTGGAACGGGGATCAATGCACATAGATTTTGAAAATAAGTTACTAAGGATTCCTTACTCGATCAAAAATGACCAAAGTATTATAATACCACCACGGAGCAACTGTATTGTAACAATAAACGCAGAGGAAGCAGTAGGCCATGAAGTTATTACAATTCAAAAACAAGAAATAAATGAAGACGTGATAATTGCCAATAGCCTCAGTCCCGTGCACGGAAATAAAATCGTAAGTAATATAATTAATATCTCGGAGCAACCGTTCGTGATCGACGAGTTGTCCACCGAAAATTTACAATGGGAACCGTACTCCGATCACGTATATTTCATTAATAGCGATCGTGACGAGCAAACGCAGAACACAAAGCATGTCAAGGGCACAACGAATCGTATTCAATTACTAAATAAAGCTATCAAAACTGATGACCTAAACATCGAGGAACGTGACAGTATTATAGATTTATGCAATAAGTATTCGGATGTGTTTTTTTTAGAAGGTGATTGTCTAAACACAACAGACGTGGTTAAGCATTATATAAACACGCCACGCTGCGTAAAACCTATTAACATTCGACCATACAGACTACCGTGGGCGTATCAAGAGGAAATCGAGAAACAGATCAGTGATATGAAAAAAAGCAACATCATAAAAAATTCAATTTCACCTTTTAATTTTCCACTAGTGGTAGTTAAAAAAAAACCGGGTACCGACGGACAAGAGAAATTACGGGTATGCGTCGATTTCAGGAAGTTAAACGAGGTAACTGAAAACGAAGCATACGGATTACCTAACTTAGTAGAAATACTAGAATCCCTTGGATCGTCTAAATACTTCTCCACGTTGGATTTGGCAAGCGGTTATCATCAAATAAGTATAAACAGTGGGGACACACATAAGACAGCGTTCTCAACCAAATCCGGACACTACGAGTTTCTACGAATGCCGTTTGGATTGAGTTCAGCGCCCGCGACCTTTTCAAGAGCAATGAAATCCGTTTTAACAGGGTTGGAAGAATTATGTACCGCATACCTGGACGACATCGTAGTACATGGATCGAGTTTACGCGACCATCAAAATAAATTAGGAAAAGTTTTCGATCGACTACGGATGCACAAACTACAATTGCAACCAAGTAAATGTGCATTTCTAAGAAAAGAAGTACTATATTTGGGGCATATCATAAATGAAAACGGAGTATCACCGGACCCAAACAAAATAAAATGTATCCAAAATTACCCTAAATTGAAAAATGCGAAAAACATAAAATCCTTTCTAGGATTGTTAAACTACTACAGGAGGTTCGTAAAAAATTTTGCAAAAATAGCCAAACCTTTAACAAACTTATTGAAAAAGGATACACCATTTATATGGGATGACCTATGTGAGAATGCATTCGAGGAACTAAAGAAAGTACTAACAAGCCCACCGTTATTGATTTATCCGAAATGGGAACAAGGACAATTCAACTTAACCACAGATGCCAGTCAGTATGCAATAGGGGCAATACTCTCCCAAGGAGAACCGAACGAAGATAAACCTATTGCATACGCAAGTAGGACTTTAAATAAGGCCGAAAATAATTATAGTGTCATCCAGAAAGAATTGCTGGCAATCGTATGGGCCGTTAAGCATTTCAGACCTTATCTTTATGGGCGAAGGTTCACAATTATAACGGACCATCGACCTTTAACTTACTTGTTCAACCTTAAAGACTGTTCATCTCAATTAATGAGATGGCGACTCCAGTTAGAGGAATATGATTATGAAATAAAATATCGAGCCGGGACATTAAACACAAACGCAGACTGTCTGTCTCGGATACACGTGGTTAAAGATGCAGACACTGGTAGCAATGACTACGAATTATTCATAAAAGCTGAAGAAAAGCCGATATTTTATTCACAAATACTTGAAATTGAGGGTAGTATTAAAAATGCAGATCCGACTGATAACTTAATATTACCTATACCAGAGAATTTAATTATTACCCAAACAGCCATTAGGGACATTATTGATAGGAATCAAATAGATTTGTCAGAAAGGAACGACATAAATAATAAATTTATTAAATATAATAAAGATGGGAGAAACATAATATTTTTCAAAATTAAGCCAACGCATTTAAGCGAACTAACTCCTGAAAACATATTATCTGCAATTTCCAACATAAAAAAAAACTGTGAGGAAGACGGAATAAAAAATTTTTCAACGACTCGACTGGAAGGACTGACGACATTAAGCGGTTTCCAACGGGTTCGAGCTATGTTTAGATATAAATTCAAAAATTCAGGAATTACTGTAAAAATTTTTAAAGAACAACAATTTTCGGAAACAGAAAAAAAGAAAATTATTTATGAATTTCACGACACACCAATCGGAGGACATTCGGGAGTATCACGTACAATCAAAAGAATGAACTCACAATATCAGTGGAAAAACTTAAAAAAAGATGTAAAAAATTACATACAAAATTGTGAACTATGCCAAAAAAATAAGACGAACAGGACGATGAGACAACCAATGCTAATCACTACTACCGTCACAAAACCTTTTGAACGTATCTGTTTAGATATTGTGGGTCCACTGCCAAAAACTTCATCAGACAACCTGTACATACTTACTATGCAGGACGAATTAACACGTTATGCCATCGCGGTAGCCTTAAGAACTACCGATGCAGAAACAGTAGCTCAGGCGTTTGTCGAATGCTTTATATGCAATTATGGCATCCCGATATCGGTATTAACGGATTGCGGAACGAATTTTTTATCAGATGTTTTTAAGAAAATGTGCAAACTTTTGGGGATAAAAAAATCAAAAACTACCCCATGGCATCCGCAGACTAACGGGTTTTTAGAAAGATCTCACAAAACTTTAAAAACATATCTACGAAACTTTGTAGATAAAGACAACAACTGGGACCGATTAATATGCTATGCAATGTTCTGTTACAACACGACAATCCATACATCTACAGATTATACACCATATGAACTAGTTTTCGGTAGGAAGCCACAGATTCCATCTAGTTTTCATCAAAAACCAGAAGCACAGTATAATTATGAGAATTATATTTATGATCTGAAGCGAGTAATGCAGGAGGCACACAAAGTAGCCCGCGATAATTTAATCAAAAAAAAAAATGACAACAAAAAATACTACGATAAAAGAAGCAATGAACAAGATTTGCATGTAGGGGATAAAGTCTTGATGAAAAATCAAAATAAGAAAAATACTCTGGGACAAAACTGGTTAGGTCCATATGAGATTACGATGACCCATGACAATGAAAATATAACGATAAAAAAAGGGAGAAAGGATTACCGTATACATAAAAATATGGTAAAGAGATATTTTGAAACAGATTAATTTTAAAATAGTAATTTCCAATAATAATAAAAAAAAAAAAAAAAAAAAAACGACGAAATAATGAATAACAATAAATTAATTGTATTATAGATTTCTCACAATAATTCTACTGGTATGTGTAACCGGACAAATACAACAGTTCAGCGATGAACAGCTACCACAGCAATCGGGAATTTACTTTGAAAATCAAGGACCTATAAAAATTGTAACTACAAGATGGGAGCTAACCGCATTCTTGGACATCACGTATTTGAAAACTGAATACGAAAATATAAAAAAATATGTAGAACTAGCACAAAGCTTTTGCGACAATTTTAGTAGGATAAATATAACAAAAAGCCATTGTGACGAACTTTATGTGACTCTCAAGGGTCTCGCAAGGAAAATAGAATTGAAGGAGAAACTCCTTTTTGAATCAATAGGGTTGCCACATAGGAGTAGGAGGCAAGTAAAAATCTTGTCAACATTAGCCAAAGCGGCACAAATACTGTTTGGAATTTGTGACATTAATTGTTTCACAAATTCTAACAAAAAAATAAACGAAATGCAAAGCACAGGGTTAAAAGAAACCAAAATATTGGAAAGTAAGGTAAAAATTTTGGAAATAGACCAAGAAAGGGAAACAGAAAATATTACAACGAATATAGAAGCAGTATACAATTTAAAAACGTGGACTGACGAAATGAAAATAAGAAACCGAATTATGCAACATTTCGTGCGAATTAACATATTATTAAATCAATACACTTTTGAAATAAACACCTTTTGCGAAATAATTCAGTTAGCCAAAATAGGTCAAATACACCCAAATCTATTTACTAAGCAAGAACTAATAAATCAATTAAGAGACATAAAAGTTAGCGTACCGAGTGGTACAGATTTACCCATAGATATAGAGAAGGGGGATCCATACGAATTACTCGGACTATCGGATGTAATCATATATTATTCAGATAACAAAATAGTATTTAAGATTAATATACCATTAGTGTATCAACACGTACTAACACTCTATCATTTAATCCCTAAACCTGTATGTATTTTAAATAATTGTATATATATAAAAACTAGCTATAATTTTCTAGCAGTAAGTAGATCAAAGGAGCTTTACGCCACTTACGATGAACATGAACCACTAAAATGTAAACGTGCTCATGAATTCCTATTATGTCCAGAATATTACACTTGGAAGAGCATTTAAGGACACAAATAGATGAAACCATGTTCCAGGACAAATACGTCAAAAGTAACCAGATATACAACCTAAACCAAGTAGCAAAACCTGTAGGATATTTCCAAAACAAAAAAAAATGGATGAAAACCACAGGAAATATATCGAAGTACAAAGAAATAATGGGTATTTATTATACGTAATTACCACTATAATACTTATCACAATTTCAATTTTTTGGATCAAGAAAATCAATGAGATCATAACAAGACGGAATACAAAAAAAATACAAAATAGCGAAGAGTCTATTCAGCTTCAAGCAACAGCTCCAACAATGGAACCGTCAGAGCTCGTACCAATAGGAGAAACAACAGACAAAAACGATCTTGCACTATACCCAAAGCTGAGGACGGACTTTTAGGAAAATCTACGGATTTCCCTTCTTAAAGGGGAGGAATGTAGTAAACCTCAAGGTGACACGTATTCATTGATATTCTAAGTGTTCGCACTTTCGTTACCTTGTTACCTACTAACGAAAATGCTCACGTATTAATAGTATTGGTCAACTCTTTAACGACTCTTTCCTTAATCATGTATCACGTAGCACTATTTATTCCTTATTCAAAAGCACGTAGCCTTAAATATGACATTGAATGTTTATATAAATATAGGTGTTTTATGCAATGTAATTTAGACTTAAGTTATTACTGTAAGTACTCACTACGGACACGCGGACTCCTACGGAGTGTTTATTGTCGTCGTGTCCATGCTTTTAATCAAATAACTAATTTAATTTTTATTATTTTACTAATCAATATTATTATACCATTCTTTAACGAAATTCAAAGTGTTGTATTATATTATTTAAAATAACCTTTTCCTTTCAACCATCGGTCGTAAACAACGGAGCTGCACCGTCGTAAAAGAAACGTTGTTCACAGCAGTGGCAGGGCTGTGCACTACAGCTATTTACGGACATTTTCAGTTTTCAATTTTTTTAGTTTTTTTTTCTATAAATATCAATAAAGTTTTAGCTGTTCTGCCAAAAAGTGAAAAATGTAATAAAAGGCTCCTGATATATTGTTACAATATAAATTGAAAAATATTAAAAATACATAGGAACAAATTTTTTTTATAAGTATTTAAAGATCGAATCTTGACAAAATTTATCACATTTAAAATTTAATAATTATATTGTAGCTAAAAATATATAAAATGTTCAACTTTTATAGCTAAGGATTGAAAATTTAAATCAAGGTTCCACGTAAATAGGTTATATATAAATTGCTTTATTCACAATAATATCATCAAATATACTTTGTAATATCGTAGGTTGACTGGCTGTTTCGCTCAGAATCGTTTTTTTATAGTCATTTTAAGTTAAAATATTTACGAAATTACATAATAAAAACCTAGAATAACTATTACGGTTATTTTGTTATGATTGTGGAATATTATTCGTGGGTACTTGAAACTTCTAAAGTACACTATTATATATCTGTGATAGTATCACGGTTTGTTATTCATGTAGAACGCGTTATAAGTACCTACCTAATGGATATTGTGATATACTGATATGATTAATTTGGAATTTATTATAATTTATAGGTATCTACTATCTATTATAGTTCAATTTTTTTTTAATACCATAGATAAGTATATAATATGTCTTATACCTAGACTGACATACAGTCTCCACTCAGAATCGTTTTTCTTATACAATGATATTATATAATTGAATTAAAATTAATAAAATCTACTATGCAGTGACCCCACTTGTAATCTACTGTACAGCATAGCACCTTTTTTAGTTTTTTGTTCTATAAATATCATTAAAATGATATTTGTTGGTAAAAAAGCTTGAAAATGTAATAAAAGGCTCCTGATATATTGTAACAATAGCAGTTTAAGAATATTAAAAATACAATATAAACGCAATTAGGTATCAGCATTTATGCATTTTCTCATTTTATTTCGTATGAACGTTTTATATGAGAAAGACTAGCACCTATTTCGTATTAAATTTCTTGAGTCTATATAATACCTTTTAATGTACATTTGAGTTAAAAACAATAATTAACTATTATTTTCTTTAATTATATAAATTATTTAGGATCCTGTTTTAGATTCTGAGTGGAACGATGAATGTATTGATTTTACAATGATGTGTGTTATTTTATTATTTTATTTTATTTTTTATTTTTGTGTCTGTCATAACGGTTTCGGGCAGTAAAACTGCTTCGATTTTCTTCAACAGCATCTTGTTCGATGGGAAAGTGAATTTAGTTGGTGCATCCGAGAGGCCTTATTTGAAAATTCCCAGTAGTTTTTACAAGCGGCGGGAAGAACAACATATAAATTAAGAAAAAACAGGCATTTTTACACAAAATCGGTTTTTCACAAAATCGATTTTGGCTTTTAGTGTAACTCTTAAACAAATGAATGTATATACATGACATTTTCACTGGTTGTTTATATTTGCATTTTCTATACACGATGAAATATTCAAAATATTATGATTTGTTTTGAACTGTTTAGGAACATTTTCATTTTCCATTTTTTTTTTAGTTTTCTTTCTAAAAATATCAATAAAATTTTATTTGTTGGTTAAAAGAGCTTGAAAATGTAATGGAAGGCTCCTAGTATATTGTTTCAAAGGCAGATGAAAAATATTAAAAATCCTTAGTCACAATTTTTTTGAAAGCATTTAAAGTTTAAAAATTTACAAAATATGGAAAAATCACGAAAATTAGCAAATTATTTAAATTATTTAAATTATTTATTTTTAAAAAATTTTCTTTTTAAATCTAAGATTTGAAAATGTAATACAATATTACTCATAAGTTTGTCTACCTTTATCAATAAAAAAATCTCTACCGGAACGTCAAATTAAATTTTTATGAGAGTTTGGAATTAAAATTTTTACAACATTGGATATTCACTCGATTCCTCAAGTAGCGATTTCCTTATTTTGTTGTAATTCAAAACGAACAACTGTAGATACATGAAAATTTCACTGAATGTTTATATTAGCATTTCCAAAAATATTTACGCACAATTTTTTTTTTTAGCATTTAAAGTTCGAATTTTGACAAAATGTATCAAAATCTCGAAAATTATCAATCATTGTGATTAATAAATTATAAAATGTTCAACTTTTATATCTAAGGATTGAAAAATTAAAACAAGATTCCACGTAAGTATATAGTTAATTCTGTTACCAAAATATCTAAAAAAAAATACATACGCACAGTTTATTTTTATAGTCATTGAAAATTCAAATTTGGACGAAATTACATATCAAAAAACCTAGGCTAACTATTTTAGTTATTTTGTTGTGAATGTATAATATTATTCGTGGGTACTTGAAACTTCTAAAGTGTACAATTATGATTGTATCTATGATAGTTTCACGGTTTGTTGTTGATGTATAACGCGTTACAAGTACCTAATGGATATTGTGATATGATTAATTTGGAATTTATTATAGGTACCTATTATAGGTTAATATTTTTTTTAATACCATAGATAAGTTTATAGTATGTCTTATACCTAGACTGACATACCGTCTTCGCTCAGAATCGTTTTACTTATACAATGATATTATATCATTGAATTCAAATTTAATAAAATCCATTATACATACAGTGACCCACTTGTAACATATTGTACAGTAGAGCACCTTTTTTTCATATTTCGTATTACTTAACTCTATTGAAGTCTCCAAAAACAGAAAAAATTATTCAATAATTTAACATTACACACAAATCCATAATTGATCAATCATACCTAATACTATCTAGTCTATATTTAATTTAAAAAAAAATAATAAAACTATGTTAAATAGTCTATATACAGAATACCTACACACAATTGACATTAACATAATATACATAAATGTGTAGGTATTATATTTATACATTTGAAAATAAAATGATATCAAACCAATATTCAATAGGAAAAAGTGTTTTAATGTCCTCAATATTTACGTCATTTTTTTTCATTCATACAGCTGGTTGGTAAATCTATTTAAGACACGACAAAAAAGGGATTTAGAAGAAGATGATTTATATACGTCATTAAACGATCACAGTTCGTCATTGTTGGAAAACGAATTAGAAAAGTAAAATCATGTGTAAAAAATGTTTGTGTGTGTATTATTATTTGTATTCAACTTTACTATACTTTTATTGAAGGAAATGGAGATTAGAACTTGTGATGCACGTAAGAAAAATCCAAATCCTAGTCTATTGAGAACTTTGATTGGAATATTTGGGTAAAAATTTATGTTTTATGAATTTATACTCTTCGTCGATAAAGTTCTTTTGAGGTAAGAATTAAATGATTGATTTTTTTGTATCGTAATTATTGACACCCATGCAAAATCAGGACTTTTAAGGTTTTGATGTGGTTTAATAACTACGACATCTCTATGACATTATTTTACATGTTTTTACCTCACAGAGTATTCCAACTTTTATTAATTTCATGCAATAATATCATATTTCAACCCAGATGGCTCTGACAAAACGGACTTGAAGTCTGCATTAATTTGTGCATTTGGTCTAGCATTTAGTATGTTATAGCGTTTTTGATTTGACAAAATAGTGTGCACTGAACTTCCACTAGCACTACGCGAGTGTTGCACTAGTTTTTAATAAATCGAATACAATGAAGTGTAATCATGGAAAACAAAATATGTTATCAGATATAAATAATAAATATTATAATCATTATGATAAATAGGAAATTATATAACAATGTGCCCCGTTATAGAGAAAAGCGGTTCATAATTATAAAGTGCACTTATTCCATTGACAAAATCGGCGGTGCAGAAAGTGCGCACTGAGTGCACAGGAGTGTTGCACTGCAGTCAAATCGAATACAAAACACTCCACCAGTTCACAGAATATTGGTCAAACCGAAAACACTATTAGCTTTAATAATTTTGTATCATTCATCACAAACTGAAATCTTACATTGTGGGATGAAAATTCGAGTTGCTTGCTTTTCAATTATTTATAGAAAGGTATAATAATATACTTATATACATTATAAACATTAAGAAATTAAACATTTTGAAATATAAACACAATAATAAAAAGTTGTTATGTTCTAAGCTTTCAATTATTTTATTATGTATTTTAATATTGCAAAAAAAACTAACATAAACAAAATCTTAAAATCAAAAATTGTTCTCGTATTATGTACAAATATTATTAAGGATAATATGATGTATTTTTTTAAAATTATTTGTATATGACTAATCTCTGTCGTATATTGTAGACAGTCGTCAAAATATTATTTCATATATGTAATAGAGGTGGGAACATTTTAAATTGTAAACTATTGACATAGGTCAGTGAAGCATATGTGCTGAGACAGCGATAAGATTACTATATAACACCGCCGCACGCGCAGGCACGGGAGAGTCCCGTTGTCGCTGAGTGAATCGGCGAGGACGTAGGTACTGTGGTCGTACGTGTGAAACGTCGATCGTAGTACGGGCTAGGCAATCCGGATTTGCTAAGTGTTTAATTTATGTTTGTTTTAATATAATAAAAGTGTTTCCGACCTAAAAACCCGAGTTGAGTTTTATTTCAAAGTCTTCTTCGTTCTTACCTTTAATATTGGAACAGTGCTCAGACCCACACACCTATAGTCAATGAGGTTTATTACAAACTGAACAGTGCTCTGGTTGTGGCGTCCTAATAGTCATTCCAATTTAGGAAACGAACGAAGAACTGACAAAACGCTACCATCGTACCTCAAAGGTTAACAGTGCTAATCTGAATATATTCTAGAGACAGTCATTAGCCTAGAGCGTACGAGGGTAAGGTATAAAGTTGGTTTACCGCGTATTATCCAATACGGGTGATACCACAGAGTGGCGCCCAACGGGGTTACTTACCTACGGTCGGAGACATTTTTTTTTTTTGATTTTGTGCCCTGGTACCTCAACCTTGGCAAGTTTAATTTTTTTTGAAAGTGTTTACGTACGAGAAGTACGACAGTTTTTACGTGTAGTCTGGGAGAGATTCCCTTGACACACCATTTTTTTTTTGGTACAAGTGAAGTACAACAATTGTGCACGTTTCGGATAGTAAAACCCGGAGCGAGTTTAAGTGATTTTTTCCGTTAAAGTAAAATATACCTTTTGTGTTTTGGGTGCAGTGTAAACCCAGAAACGCAATTTTTGTGCGTGTGTATACCGAGTGAGTAACACATACGCGTTCGATTTTCGTCTGACCGACAAGACAACAGTTTTGTGCCGCGTGGTACAATTTTTGCAACCGTGCGTCTACAAGTATACGCCAAGGTGAGCAACGTTTTGTAATATACTTAATACTTATATTAGGATTATAGATTAGATTTTTCTTAAAACAATTTAAATAGAATTTTAGTTCAATAATTTTTCAAAATTTTTTTTTCGATTTTAAATATTCGCAAAATTTTAATTTAAGTTTTAAACAAGTAGATTAGGTTTTTTTAAAGAAACTATTTAAATAGGATTTTTTTTTTAGTTCAATTTTTTTCTCTCTACTTCTCTTTTACTTTTCAAAATTTTTATTTGATATAATTATAACCGCAAAAATATTTTAATTTAAGTGATATACTTACGTATTAATATTAGGATTGTAGATTAGATTTTTTTTAAATTTAAATAGGATTTTTTTTATTCAATAACATAGTATTATAATTAATCTAGTAGTATTTTTTTTTTTTTTTTGTCAAACTTCTTAATAATTTAAATTTGTAGGGATTTTACCAATAGTAAAAAGTAGGTTAATTGTAGATAAACATAATTAAAAACCGTTAAAATGTCCTAGTATAGATTTAGGATTATTTAAATTAATTTTTCAAATTTTATAAATTAATGAATCAACTTAAAGACCCTAAATCGGATCTTTCAATAACAATAAATACTGCAACAGAAATTTATACTCTCAAAAAACCATTTCTTATTAAATATTGCGAAAATAAAAAATTAAAATCAACAGGTACAACTAGTGAATTAAGAGCTAGACTTAGTAGATACTTAAAAGGCACCATAACATTAGACGACATAGATAACAAATTAAGCAAAGAAGAATGCGATTTAATTTTAATCAAAGCAAAAACTAATAAAATCGATTTTAAAAAATTAGAAAAAGAAGCAGGAATACTCGATTCGAGCGATTCAAGCACTGACACAAATACAATTAATAAATTAACTTCAGACAGCTTTTCAGAAGTATCAAAAGATAATTTAAAATTATACGATAATCTTAATGCCAGTACAAGCTCATTTGTGAATAAAACAAAAAATATTCTAGAAAATTCAGATATAACTTACCAAAATTGTCAAAAAGAAAGTTCTGATACTTATGAAAATATATTAAAAAATCTTAAGATTAATGATACTTCTAATAATATTTATGAGGAATTAAAATTAAATACTCAACCAGAAAATTGTGAGATTATTGAAAATAAATTAATAAATCTTAATAATTCAACAACTATTGATTCTAATAACACAAGGGAAAAACCAAAATTCAAAAACGAAAATACAGCAATAAATAATCAAAAAGGAGATAACGTAAACTCTGAAATTCATTCTACTCCATTAAACAAACAAACACAGAAAATGACAGAAAAAATTCTAATGATTAGACCAGACCAGTTCTCAGGTAATGAGGACGTAAGAAAATATTTCAAGCAATACGAAAAAGCAGCAGATGTAAACGGTTGGAAGGACGAAGATAAAGTAAGATTTTTATCGATATTCGTAAAAGGTACAGCAAGTATATTTTTGGAAAATTTGGAAGACAAACAAAATAATTGGACATGGAATAATTTGAAACAGGAGTTTCTCGACGAATTTCAACCAATGGGTTACAATACAATTTTAAAAACTAGATTAGAAAATAGACGTCAAGGAGATACAGAGTCTATAATGAGTTTTGTAACAGAAATAGAAAATATATGTAGACAACTAAATAAAAATATGCAGGAAGAAGAAATTTGCACTTATATTTTAAAGGGATTAAAAGAGACAGTCTTACATGCGATTTCATTACACGACAATAGCAACCTAAAGGAACTAAAGAAAAATTTAAAAAAATTTGAATTGATGCAATTTCGAATTAATAACAGAGGACCAGAATTAAGTGATTATACAGAATTGCTTAATGAACATGTATCTCAACTAAACCAAAAAACAAAAGAAAAAGGAAGAGAAATCGATGAACTAAAAAGACAGTTAATAGAAAGAGATAGAGAATACAAAAAGGAGATGAACCAGTTACGGGAAAATATTCAACAAATCAACATTACAGGAAGAAGAAATAAATGGGTAAACTTCGATGATGAAGAAATAGATAATCGATATAATAATAAAAATTATAATTATAATGAAGATAGGAGCAGAAGTTATAATAGAGAAACAAATTACCGAGGACGACAACGTGAATACAGAGACCAAAGTCCATATCCAGGAAGAACAGATCACGAAGGCAGGAACAATTATAGGGAAAAAAGTCCTTATTCCGATAGGTACAACAACTATAAGCTCAGAGAAAGCAGTAGAGATAGATACAATAACAATAAATATAGAAATAACAGTAGAGAAATGAGCAATAATAGAGATAGGTCTAACTCAAGAAATAGGGAAAACTCCTACGACAGATCCAGAGATAGAGATAGTTATAAGAACAGAAATCGTGAAAATGACATAAGTAGGAAACAGCACAGTAGGGAAAACAGCAGAGAAAGATATTCAAGATCCACGACGCCGGAAGGATTTAACAGAAGAGAAAAAATAACATGCTACAAATGCAATAATAAAGGACACTATGCTAGCGATTGCAATTTTTCAAAAAACGAATAGCACCCGAGCAAAGAGAAAAATCGGAATATCTTACTCGGGGAACAAATAATATTTATACAAAAGCCGACAACTCAAAATTTAACAAAGAAAAGCAGATTGAGAAAAATAATTATATACATTTTGTAGAAAATTGGTACAAATCAACAAATTCAAATAAATTAATAACTAATGAAATAAACGACGATGACGAAAAATCTATAGAAAACATCGTAACAATAAGTAGTTTGAACCCACTAAATGAATTCCAAAAATTCCTACTCAGCAATAACGATAGAACCGATTTCCTATGCGATTACAGTGAACAGACGGTAAATATTTTTTCATTACCAAATGATATCGCAATCGGCCATTGCACAAGCCAATGCCTCACCATGTTGAAGGGGATCGCATTACAATTTAGAAATAAATTTAACAACGTTCGAAATTTAATAGACCAAGAAAAAAAACCGACCGAAATTGCTTATTTGAAAAACGGAAGACAATGGATTCTATACCTCATAACAAAAAATAAATATTACGACAAACCAGCATACACTAACATTTTTAGCACATTAACTAATACTAGGCAATTTTGTATAGCAAATAATATTACTACCTTAGCATTACCCAAAATTTGCACTGGACAAGACAAAAAGGATTGGAACGTTATTTCTACCATGATCAAGTTTATTTTTCAAAACACGCAAATAAAAATTTTAATATGCCTACTGCCGAGCAACGACAATGAAAATAAATATTATAAAAACAATGATTCCCAAACTACTAATATTACGATAGGTAAAAATTTTAATAACACGATCAGTGATAATTTAAAGAACGAAATCGCACTAATAGCTGGCTCATTCATAAAAACGAAAGACGTACCCGGAGACGGTGATTGTGGTGCCCACGCACTACGAATATGCTTGAAACAACATGGTATATATAGAAAGACGGTAGAATTATTAAATATGCTCGGCATTCCTAATTGCAAATCTGGCTACTATTTTAAAAATGACGATCTAGCATTTATCTGTGACCAATTTAATTTAAATTTATATTTAATACACGAAGATTCCGAACATACAAATGCCATAATATACTGGAAATCAAATAGGAAAAGTATAGGGATATTCGAAAAAGATTATAATTGGACACCAGGAATTATCACAAAAATATATAAACCACGTCAATTCAATAACATAATAATAAACACAATTTTTCCCGACTTTAATACTGTAGAAAAAAATATAGAATATTTCTTATACGAATGTTTCGATCGCTTAAAATTATCACAACAAAACACAATAGAAAAAAATAAAACCGGCAACAATTTTAAAACTGACAAATCAACAATATGGTACTCACAATTTTGCCAAGACTGCGAATATTTGTCTACAACCAAGGATGTACTAGACGACCACGATGACAAAGAAGAGTATTGGAGTGAGGGGGGAAACGTTATGTTTTGTGAAATATGCGGAAACTACATAAGAGAATATCGGAATCGGCCCATACAAGAAGACGAGAAAGCCATAGAAACCAAAAATCAGCTAATTCAACACAAAGACGAAATTAAAATCAAAAATCAAAATACAAGCGTAGATTCAGACACAGACCGGAAACAAAGAGTGCTATCCATAAAAATAAAACTAGACGGCAACGAACAAAATGCAATAATAGACACAGGCTCAAATCTATCATGTATAGATTATTCCCTAGTTAAAAATAAACAAGAAATTAAACCCAAAGAACAAATAAAAATAACAGGCGCAGATAATAATGAACTAATACAAAAAGGAACAACAGAAGTAACAATTACAATCAACACACTCAAATATAAAATCAAAGTATACGTCATTGAAGGACTAAGTTGTAAACTACTATTAGGAAACGATTTTAATATCAAATACAACATAATAATCAATTTTAAAAATAAAAAAATAAAAATCGAAAACAATTCTATAAATATGGACGAAATATGGTACGAACACAATAGAAGTCATAACATAAATATTTTTGCTACTGGAAGCATTATGTGTAAAAATCAAAATAATGAAACTGAAATAAAAGACGATCAAGGCACAATAATAAACATTTCCAAGGAGCTAAATAATGATCAACGCGTAAAAGCATGTAAATTGATAAAAAGGTTTAAACATTTATTTACATCCGACCCATTAAACATAGGGTGTGCAAATGTGGAGCCCTGCGAAATAAACTTAAAATCCGACAAACCCATATTCCAGCCACCATACAGAACACCCCCAATTCAAAGAGAAAAATTGAAGAAATTAATCAATAAAATGATAGAAGCCGACATTATCGAACCAAGCCGAAGTAATTACGCGGCACCAGTATTTTTAATTCCGAAAAAGGAGAAAGGCGAATACAGATTTCTAGTAGATTATAGGAAATTAAACAATGAAACAATTAGTGACAAACACCCTATACCTAGATCACAAGACCTTTTTAGAAGCTTAGAGGGAGCAAAATACTACAGTTCTATCGACCTTTGCCAAGGTTATTTTCAGATTCCGGTAAAAAGGGAAGACCAAGATAAGACAGCCTTTATCACGGATTTCGGTCTATACAATTTTAAACGAATACCTCAAGGTTTCAAAAACTCGGGCCCGATCTTTCAAAGAGTTATCAACAATTTATTTAGTGATTTTTTATATAGAACAATGATAGCATACTTGGACGATATATGTTGTTACGGAAACGACTTTGAAGAAGCATTATACAGACTAGAAGAAATATTTAAAAGACTAGACGAAGCCGGATTAAAATTAAAAACTAGCAAATGCGTACTATTAGGTACCGAAATAGAATTATTAGGGCATAAAGTATCAAATAAAGGACTAACACCGTTAGAGAAAAATATAAAGGCGATAAAACATTTTCCAATACCCACCAAAATTAAAGACGTAAGAGCTTTTATAGGACTAACTAGTTATTACAGGAAATATATTAAACATTTTGCGAAAATTGCTACTCCACTCACCGATCTAACAAAAAAGGAAAATAAATTTCATTGGGACAGCTCTCAAGATAATGCATTTAATATATTAAAAAATGCCATAATAACGGCCCCCGTACTAGCTCATTTTGAGGACGAACACCAAGTTTTCGTAACCACGGACGCATCACTAGAAGGACTCTCGGGAATTTTAGAACAAAACGACAAAGATGGGAAACGACACCCTATAGCTTTCGCTTCGAGGAAATTAAAAGGATGTGAAAGGAACTTCACTACCACTGAATTAGAAATGTCAGCAGTTGTTTTCGCAGTGAACTATTTTAAAGAATATTTGTTAGGCAGAAAAGTAATAGTATTTAGTGACCATTCTAGTCTACAATATTACCAAACAATGAAAAATCCATCGTCCCGAATAACAAAATTTATTTTCAAATTATTAGAATTCGACATTGAAATTAAACACCGACCCGGTCTTTGGAACACAGCGGCGGACTGCTTATCACGATACCCAGTAGACACGTTACAAGTAAAAGATATTTTTGATACTACAGAGACAGAAGAAATAACTTTTGACACAATAAATATAGAAAAAATTAAAGAAAACCAATTAAACGACGAATTTTGCAAAGGCATCATAACAGCAATAAAAGAAAATAATAATTCAAAATACAAAAGAAAGTCTAGACAATTCCTAATTGAAAACGATATTTTATTTTTCAAAAATTGGTCACCAAACGGAGTCAAAAATTTGTTAGTAATACCCAAAAATTTAGTCAATATAGTACTAAAATCTTACCACGAGTCAGCACTATCAGCACATTTCGGAATCACCAAAACATTAGCAAGACTAAAGAAAAAATATTACTGGCCGACAATGATACAAGACACAAACAAATTCATAAAAACATGTGCGTCATGTCAATTTTCAAAAGACCAAAATGGTAAAAAGCCAGGTTTATTACAACCTATTCCGTTAACAGACACAAAACCCATGTCTAGACTATGTTTCGATTATTTAGGACCATTACCAATGTCAAAAGGTAAAAAATATTTAATAGTGGCTACTTGCAACGCGACCAAAATGGCTTTTGCAAAGGCTGTTACAAACGCAGACGCAGCAGCGACCATCGATTTTTTATTTGACATAATAACTACCTACGGTACACCAAAATACTTCGTCAGCGACAGAGGTACACATTTCAAAAATACCGAAGTAAAAAACATATGTGAAAAATTAGGAATAACTCAAATTTTTTCGACTAGTTACCACCCCCAGAGCAATGGAATGACCGAATTAATGAATAAAATTATATGCAACGCCTTAACACACTACGTCGACAATAACCAAAAAAATTGGGCACTATATTATAAAATGATTATATTTGCGTATAATACACACCCACACGCAAGATTTGGTTACTCCCCATTCTATCTAATGTACGGCACGGAGGCAACGCAACCTCTAGACAACAAAATCATCCCACCCGAAATAGACAATAATAGAATCGAAGAAATAGTACAACTACAAAAAATTAGGCAAGAATTACCAAAATTAATAGCAGCAGAACAAATAAAGCAAAAGAAACAGTACGACAAGAACCACAAGGAAGTGGAATACCAACCCGGCCAAAAAGTGCTAGTAAAAATAAAATTCCAGAAACAAGGAGAAACAAAAAAATTGGCGCACAAATACAGAGGCCCATTTGAAATATTAGAAAAAATTTCGGACGTAAATTACAAAATTGCATTAACACTAAATGGAAAAGAAACAACGGATACTATACACGTAGATAGACTAAAGCCATTCCACGAAGAATTAAATTAAATAAATAAATAATAATACTAATAAGTAATAATGTAAAAAAAAAAAAGAACAATTAATCAAATTATGTAACATTATGAAATTCGTATATTCATATATATTTATTTTTATTTTTATTTAAGTAACAAAAATAATAAGTAAATTAAGTATATGTCACATATAGGTTAAATTAATTCTAAAAAAAAAAAAAAGGGTGTTAAAATATATATAAATAAAAAACAAAAAAATAGAATGTATTTTCAGCATAAACAAAATTCACGAGTCAACAGACAACAAGCCGCAACAATCTTCTGAGACAAAGTGCGAATATAATATTTTCAAAGTAGACAATAAGCATTAAACCAATAATTATAAAAACAATAAGCAAATACCTTTTCATACGAAGACACGAGGAAGATACTGCAGTCAAAACTGAAGTTTGAAAAAATAATATATGAGAATATAATATATAAATAAAAAAAAATATATATATACAGATTATAAGAAGAAAAACTAAAACAAGCAAGATAATAAATACTTACCTTATGAAATACAAAAAGAGAAGGAGAATTAACTACCACAGAATCGAAGAATAAAATGCCGTAGAAGAACAACAATCATTTACTGCTATTTGTCGAAATAAAAATATTATACTTCAAACTGAGAAAAATCTATAAGAAAACATTTTCCACAAAGAGCCAATCAATAAATTATTATAACCTTATATGTATTCACATAAATTTTTGTATCTATATTCTGAGCAAAAATTTCATACATTATAATACAGTATAAAATACAACTCAATTTATATTTATATTATAAAAAAAATTATTAATCATTAATATGTATTTATGAATTATATGTTTCTAATTGTTTCTAGATCCTCACATAATATTGCCACAGGTAGAGATTTTTTTTTTGTATTCATATTTCGAGTTAATTTTATACAGTATAAAATAATTACGGCGGTTGAAATATCGATTTGTCTGTTTTAAATTTAATTTGTTGTAATTAGTGTTAATTATTTTGTATGTTTAATTCGTGAATTGTGGCTATTGTCATTCCTTTTGGAATATTACTATATACGTTGGAATAATTGTATAAGATTACTTCGTTAGAATAGTCTACTATCTGGGTTTCTAGCATTAAATATTTTTCGCTGCCTAGGCAGTCTGTAGGATTTATTTTATACTGTGTTAGTATATCATTGCTTGTTTAAAAAAAAAATAAAAAAAAAAAAAACAACGCATTAAAAAATAAATTAGTAAATTAAAATTAACATTTAAGCATAATTTTATAGTCAACGACGCGAATAAGCCGAGACAGAAATATAGTGTAAAAGTAGATTAGTATTTAATGTAGTAATAAGACATTTGTATGTAGAAACATCATTAACAATGAGGGCATTTTTTCAAAAAACAATGGGGACTGTCGTATATTGTAGACAGTCGTCAAAATATTATTTCATATATGTAATAGAGGTGGGAACATTTTAAATTGTAAACTATTGACATAGGTCAGTGAAGCATATGTGCTGAGACAGCGATAAGATTACTATATAACACCGCCGCACGCGCAGGCACGGGAGAGTCCCGTTGTCGCTGAGTGAATCGGCGAGGACGTAGGTACTGTGGTCGTACGTGTGAAACGTCGATCGTAGTACGGGCTAGGCAATCCGGATTTGCTAAGTGTTTAATTTATGTTTGTTTTAATATAATAAAAGTGTTTCCGACCTAAAAACCCGAGTTGAGTTTTATTTCAAAGTCTTCTTCGTTCTTACCTTTAATATTGGAACAGTGCTCAGACCCACACACCTATAGTCAATGAGGTTTATTACAAACTGAACAGTGCTCTGGTTGTGGCGTCCTAATAGTCATTCCAATTTAGGAAACGAACGAAGAACTGACAAAACGCTACCATCGTACCTCAAAGGTTAACAGTGCTAATCTGAATATATTCTAGAGACAGTCATTAGCCTAGAGCGTACGAGGGTAAGGTATAAAGTTGGTTTACCGCGTATTATCCAATACGGGTGATACCACATCTCATTCACATCTACTTATTGTGCCATGTGGTATAGATCGTAGATTGCATTTAAAAATATTGCAATATTAACTAGTTTTTTTGCTGCTCAACAAATAAATTTAATTATAATAATAAAATAAGTTTCAAAAACTCTTATAAAATGTAATTCAAATATATATTTTGTACCCAGTCATTACGTCTAAGCCACACAGCTATTGGTGATACCACATTTGGTGGATTAATTTGTTATCGAATGATGTAAGTCGATTTGATAAATCAGTTACATTTCTCCACTACTTATGGATTTGCCCACTCCACATAATTGTTTTCATGTATTTGTTGTGGCAGGAAATCGGTGTATCTTCATTATTACCCATTGTTGTACTGTGTTTTGTTATTTGGATTCAAGGTTTGTGAAAAATTAGACAAGAAAAATTATATGACTAAACAATATTGTTACATTTTCAGTAATGTTAGGACAAAAACTTAGAGAGCAGCGGAAGAAGACAGCTAAAAGAACTGACGAAAGAATACGTTTAATGAATGAAATAATTTCTGGCATAAAAGTATGCCATAATTTTTATTATATATTTGGACCAACTACGTTTAAGTTGTCAGTCCTAAGTCTGAATAAATTGTTGTGTGGGAACTTACTAAACCCCCTTCCAGTTAGGAATAAGTATACGGTTACTTTTCGAGTAAAAACATACCTCGGCTGTGACAAAGTTGTGAGACTTAGGTTGGTGCGATTTTGATTCAGTAACAATCCTAACAATTATTAAAACGTCTTCTAAAGAACGGTCTAAGAATTTTTTGGAAATATTAATTTCTTCAATACATAATACGGTTGAACAAAAAATTTGTAAAAACGGAAATTTGTAAATATTATAGTTTGTCAAAAGTTTACACTTTAAAAAAAAAAACCTCCGACCGTTCTCTTGGAAAGAAATGTTATTATTTGCTGCTTTATCATTTTTTTTTTTTTTTTGTTATTTACAGTCTGACCAGTTGCCTAAGGAAAAAAAGTCTCGAACAAAATATTTCCGTACGGTGTTTATCTACCATTAGCAACAAAAAAACTAATTTTTTCATTTTTTTTTCGGTAGTCGAGCTTAAAAAATGTAACTTAAATTAATATCATACAAAAATAAATAGTTATAATTACATGATACATCGCCACAAATTTGCTATACAATAGCTTTACCTCGGCAGTATCCGAGTGCCTCAGAAATTTTTTTTTTTTTTAAGCCACTGCTGCTCATCGGTGAATCATCACTATTCATTCATGAAGGTGCTTGTTATGGATACAGAAACAATTGTCGAATTTGACCACCCACATAATTTATTGCAAAACAAAGAAGGCGCTTTTACAAAATAGTAGAACAAACGGGCACGACAATGCTGATTTATTACATTGATTATCCGCAGAGGTATAAGTTTAAAACTTCTATGCGTAGTACCTAATAATATTCTTACTCTGAATAACGTATAATAAATGCTACATTTATAAATTTATTGATTAACTGTATTGGAGTTATAAAACTACAAGTTTAAATGTTGTAACTTAATCAAAATCATTCATTAAGAATACAAATCAAATCACCAAGAAAAACGCATAGTAAATTAGTATAAATATTGAGTGATTGTTTATATTTCAAATTGAAGACATAGTATCAGGATTTGACATAATGTGTGATCTAAAATAATGTCATTAAATCGTTTTTATAAAATACAAATCCGATTAGCAGTGACTGTAGACTATAGAATTGTTGAATGTGTCATATTTTTAATCACCTCTTAAATGTTGAATAATTATATACTTTATAATTTTTAAATGTACACGTGGAATAATTGTTTGCTATAATAATGATATATATAATTAGTAGTACTGTTAGTTAATATTATATGTTAGTTTTGACAAAATTTTAAAATTTTAATTAAAAAAATATACCAGTATGTTTTATATAGTACCTATATGTATATTACATTAATTTAATCTCTGATATTATATTTACATCACAAAAATTTAAAAAAAAAATTGCTTTTCGATAAGTTGGCCTTCACACCAATTTAGTGTCACAGTCACACTGCTGGCTGTTCAAATTAAATTCGTGACTTAAGAATATAATCACTTACTTTAATTGTTCAATCTCAAACATAATTGTTATCATAGCAATGCCATATATTATGGGTTTTGATCTACTTGAAAATAACTTATATTTTTTCATAAACAATAATATTGAAAAATCATGTAACCAATATATTATTGTCATGCTATAAAACATAAATTAATATAATATATTTTATAAGTCGTGAAAAAACGATTTAACAAAAGGGTCCAATGTGTACGTACCTAAACGACACAACTGTTTTCATCAGTATCGTCAATTGTATTATATAATAATAATAATAATCGCTTTCTTCAGCATGTTATTATTACTATGTTTCGTCATTTCTCACGTCGAGAGTTCTGACAGTACCTACTGCAACACACGCCGGTCGGGTGTCCCACACTGTTATGCGGAAAACTCTTTTAACTTAAAATAGCCAAAATAATCCAACTTTAAGTACTCTACGAGGTTACTCAACAAGTTTTGCAGACGTAATCGTTTTTGAGAGGTAAGTAAATTCATTGTTTGTACTAAAACCGATATTGTCTATTAAGCACTTACTTTTATCAAACAATAATATAGGTACCACTAATCAACTTTTACACTTATTGTAAAAAAGTAGCCATTAGATATTATGTTTAAATTAAAAAATTAATGAGAATAATAGCAAATTGTTTTTCTTAACTCGGTCAGAGTTCAGTTGTTAGTGTAACCGAAACTGCACGTTCTATCAATCAAATCGTTTAAAAGGGTCCCTTACGAAGTTCCTAACGAAATTTAAACAATAAAAAACAAATAATAAAACATATTTCAACAGATGTACAATAATAATATGTAGAATATATTTTCTAATGTAAAAATTAAAAATAACGATAAATAATCTGTTTTTAAATGATACATAATATTGATAATATTGTGGAATAAATATGACAAATGGTAATTTTTTGAAATATGTCCAATTAATGGTAAACGAAATAAAAAACTATAATATAATAACCATTGTTAACATTTAAATGTAAAATTTTAATTTTAATTTTTTTTTAATCAAAATTATATTTACAATCTATAATATTATTCTATAATATACTAAGTAAATTTGGTAGCTTAAAAAATACAAAAAAATGAAAAAAAATGTAAGAAATAGTCCTACGTCATTGTTAAAACCCTCTGATATGTAATACTTATACGCTAATAAAACTTAATAATAAGGAACAATTAATAATCACATTAAGTACAATGGGTTAAGTTATTTTAGTACCAAAAATTAACACATCAAAGACCATTTTTTATCAGAAAATAAAAACATTATGCATCACCTAATAATAGTTTGTTTCATAATAATCATAATACAATTGGATAAGATAAGGAAGCCAATTGAAGCCTCAATCTGTCTTGCTACGTATATGAGATCATTCATTATTGTACTATTATCAATACAGTATACAGATAACGGACACGGGTATAGAAAATAAAATACCACAATAAGTAAAATTACATTAAATAGACGTAATATAATGTGAAAATGTGATAAATAGGTACCATGTTTAATAACAAATATTAAATTAATATTTAAGTTTTTTCTCAGCTTCCCAATAATATCCATTTTTTTTTTTTGTATAAATTAAAGAAGGAGAAAAATTAGAGAAAAACTTCAAAATAATAATAACTTAACAGTTATTTTAACTGAAGATACGCGCTTTACATTATGTACAGGTAAATTTTTGAATTCTCGTATTTATATTTATTTAAAAAAAAAAAATGATTAATGTTTTGGAGCTTATTTTAGGTTAATATCAGATGTTGATAAAAAAGTACAACGGCCTCAGCATCCAAGGGAATATGCAAATATTTTTGAAATCATTTCATACAGGTAAATAAGTAGATCCGTTTAAAGTAAGTACCTATACACATTTGAATAATAAATTGAATATAATATTATCTCAATACGCTCTTGACCTTAGGTTTTTAAATATTATAAACGGACTGTTGGCCCTGTAATAACATGTCTTAAACTAAAATATTTCGAGAGTGCAGGACAAATTGATTAATATATTATTATATTATACGACTGTTCGAAATAAGTAGTATTTTCTGAAGTGCACACTGTACATCAACTATAGTTATTATTTGTTACTCATAATCTTAACGAGGCATAAATAGAGTGCTAACCTACTGCTGATTATAATACAACATAATAATATTGTATACATATTTAATTATATAGTACAATTATTATAACACTATCAACAGTAATAAAAATCTAATTAATCTATCGTATTATATTAATAAGTGAAACAAACGTATGATTCCAGTACAATTAAATTTCGAAATAGTACCTAGTACGAATTCACTTCCTATTTTCGGTAAATAAATTAAGTTAGTATGACCATAGTATTCAAAATAGAATCACTCAATCAGCACAATTAAACATTTTTATTAATTTTGTAACACCCGTTTGTCGACAATCGCACTTCGTGGCTACAATATCTAAGAATCAATACTAAAATAAACATTATTTTATTTTTTACTTTCTCAGTTCCATCATTGACCTAATAAATAATTCAACTAAAAATATGATATTTACAACATTATTTTATGCATTTATAATATATTGATATAGAAATGGATGCCCGTCTGTTCGTTAGCTATAATGCCTCAAAAATTACTGGACCGTCTTCAATAAAAGTTATATCAATAGATTCCTTGAAACTTAGAAGGTGTTTATATCGTATTCATTCAACCCCAATTATAGGTAGCTGAATTATGAAATGAAATTTCATTTTGGCTCACGCAAACGGAATATTTTTATTTTGTTTATTATGATCAGTAAAAATATAGAATAATTAATATGATTAGATTCTGAACATATGATAAATGTATTGATTTGCCAATGATGTGATTTTTTTTGTGTCTGTCCTGAGTTCTGACCTTCTTGGGTCAAAAATCTTGAAAATTTAATATATGGTTCTTTATAAGATGTTATAATAGCATTTGGATAAATATTAAAGATTCACAAGCATGAATTTTGTTGTATAAATATTTAAATTTCAAATTTTGACAACATCTATCAACTTACTTAGTAATATTATTGGCTGATAGATCGTCATAGCTCAGAATCGTTTTTCCTATGCCTAGAATTATTATTGAATTCAAACTTAACACATCTATTAAGTACAGTGCCTCTCTTGAGCGTTACCTACTTTTTTTATAAATATATTTATAAAAAAAAATTAAATTACTTTTTTAATATTATCATATGTATTGCTAATATGGAAAATGGACATTTGGGAAAGATTTAGTATCGATGGTTATTATTTTTTGAGCTACAATAAAATCGATTTTGTTAAAAATTCGTTTTGTAAAAAAATTCCCATTTTTCCTTAATTTTTGTTTTTCCCAGTGGGTTTGAAAACTTCTGGAAATTTACTTTTAACCCTCGAAGTCCAAGTAGATTCAATTCCTACTAGAAAAAATGCTGAAGTAGATAATCGCAGAGTATTTTCACTGCTCCAAAAGTTAATGACAGATGACAGACAGAAAAGAAAGAAGAAATAAAAAACACACTTCATTGTAAAATGAATACGTTCTTTCACTGAACTCAGAATCTAAAAAAAAAAATATCTTTGGCACGTCCACATGGGCAACGCCGGTCGGGACAGCTAGTCATATATAATTACCTTATGACCTATTAATCTAATAAATTATCAACCCTTAAGCAATTTTCCATTTCGAATTAAATTAATTTCGCATTTTATTTAAATCCATTTTTTCCGAACGTACTGTACTAATACTAGGAGTACATATACTACGGATTAGTATAAAACGCACTAAAATATAACAAACGTATTTACCGTACTACGAAGTACTCACTACTAAACGCCAAATGGACTGTGTTGAGTGTGATGATAACATAACAGTTTTAATAAAACACATAAATATCACGATAAATATATGCGATAGGTGATAGCTTGGCCGAAATTTGTATTGTAGCTAAATAGTATACGGACTTTTGATCCCCTTGACATTTGTTACACAACCGTAATCGAAGGAATTCAATCCGAAATCGGTTGATAACTATATTTATGTTTATAAAAAAATAATAGTTTTTTTAAATGCAGTGTTATAATAATTTGTTATTAAACAGTGCATTTTTAATTATTTTAATTTTATTGATAATGGTTATTATTTTTATTACATCTACTAAATATATTTTATAAATACAAATGCTGAGGTGTAAATTGTCCTGTATGTACAAATCCTAAGTGTCACAGATCGACTGTGAAATGTCCTAGATTCAGATAAATATAAATAATTAATAAGGGATAATTTTGTTTATATTCTCAATTTAAAATTTAAAATTAGTAAGAAGAAAGAGATGCGTGATAACATTGCTTAATAAATTGCTGAAACAATGACAATTTCCGGTCAATGATACAATTTATTAAGAGTAGTCATTATTTCCTAAATTGTCAACGTTTCGGTGACATATATATTATGTATATTCATATTATGTTTAATGCCTTAATATTAACTAGTACTATTATACAAGTTAATCTTATAGGAACAAGTATTTAAAGTATAACACAAATAATAATATATACTTACTTGTTTCCAGTTCTTAAATATAATATATTATTAATTATATTTTAAATTATTTACTGTCGTTTAGCTGGATGTTAAATCTGTTCAAAACAGGACGAAAAAGAGATTTAGATGAAGATGATTTGTATAAGACATTAAGCGATCACACTTCATCATTATTGGGAAACGAATTAGAGAAGTAATTCAATAAATAAAATAATATTTCGTAGGTACTTCTCTATAATTTATTATATATTTTTTTTTACCATAGTATATGGAATTTAGAATTGGCAAGTGCATTTAAGAGGGAGCAAAAACCCAGCTTGACGAGAGCCTTGATTCGAATGTCTGCTGCTCGATATATGTTTTATGGATTTTTACTGTTCGTTGATAAAATTATATTGAAGTAAGAATTACATAACGACTTTTTATCGTAATTTAGATAATAATATCATCAACAACTTGATGTAGGTACATTAATTTTAGGATTGCGGCAGTTTCTTAAATATGTTTTATGATAATCCGTTACCTAGATAGATATGAATTTCAGTTACTATATACTTACCATATAAAGAATCAAGTTTAATTTACACAAAATAATGGTTTTTTCATCAAATTCAATATTTACATGATTCATATTCACATGACCACATAAATTACCAAACAATTAACACGTAATTTTGGTGTTGTAATTTGTTTTTCATAATGAGAATTATATTATATTTTACTATAGCTTTTATATCAGCTGTTATACTCGGCTTATTCAATACAAATTTAAATATTTACGAATATTAAAAATATAATCATTAATACCTAACTAAAAATAGTAAATACTAAAAACTTAACTTTTATAATTTAGTAAAAAATAATTTAAATTTTTTAGAAAAGTCAAATTCACCAGTGAATGAACACTTAAAGTGTTATTATTTGATCTCTCACTTTATAAAAACATTAAAAATACAATTTTTGGCTATATTTTTAAAAATAATTCTTAAATTCTTATGAAAAACTTAAAATTTAGTTCATATACTGAAAATGTAATATATTTGCAAAAACATTTTATTAATTTTAGTATAAATACATATACCTATCTGATTTACCAATGAATGAACACTACTATTTTGGGAATGAACATTTAAATTCCAATGAATGAACAGATAAGTAGGTTTCTATTGAGTTACCTATTAAAAATTAAAATATTTAAAAACAAATTAGAGAATTTTAATTTTATTTCTTCTGAAGGCAATTAATACTAGAATTAACAAACAAGAAATCGTAATCTTCAAATTAGTGTATAATATACTTAAAATTAAATCTTAGGTACCTATTAAATTTTTAGGTAGATTAAAATAATATTCTTTAGTTACTAGGCTGGTAACTATGGTAGCAGCTAACATAATATGGTACTGTCCTGGGTAGCTGGGTGTTATCTTTGGTAACTAGGTTCTAAATAATTCGGTTCTTTTTCCAAATTATTTTTACCTACGTTTGCTTCTAGTAAATAGAGCTAGGTTTTTTTTGGTGACAAAATCAGACTTTGTAGGTACCCAAGATGAAGCTAGAAGACTGGTTGTTCATTGCCGTTTAAACTGATTTTTTGTGTTAGTAGTTACCTAATTAAAATTATTAATTACCTATAAATAATTATTCATAAATTATAAGCTTTGAATAGGTGTGTTCATTCAGTGGAAAATGCAATCGTAATGATATTCCAATGAATGAACACCCCGTTCAATCACTAGCTACTCATCACATACAATTCTTAGTGCGAACACCCAAAAAAAACGACCAAAAAATAGTTAAATCATTAATTTGAATCCAAATTCAAACTACAAACGGATACAATACTACAATATGGTATACTATTTCTTACCTTAAGTATACAATTAACCGTAAATAATTACGTTTATTTAATAACAAGTTCTGATAATCCTTCTAAGAAACGTGGATGTGTGAAAGTGATAAAAATTGGAGGGAAAAAAGTAATATCATTATTTCCCAAGTTTAAAATTTGTTTAAAATTGGTCACACAGTGTTGCCATCTTTGAATATTTTTTATATATTTTGATTATCAGTTTATATTAAATCATGACTGCAGTATGTACACTTAGTTATGAAAAGATTAATGTGTATAGCCGTATATAGGTGTGTTATTTGTTGTTGGTTATTTTATATTTATTAAATGATTTGGTTAATAGATAAATTAACCATACAAATTAGATAAATTTACAAAAAAAAAAAAGAAATCGGAAATTGTATATAATAATATGTACGTGCGAGTAGGTTGGATATTAAAAAATTTAAAAAGTAGTTATACTTACATATTTGTGTATATTTTAAAGTAAAAAACAACAAAAAGTGTTAGTATATTATTATATATTGAAATAAATCGTTTGTGTGTGTGCTTTCAGAATGTCTCAACCGCTATTTATTGGAGGAATATTAGCGTATTTCAACCCAGTTGGTTCCGAAAAGGCTGACTTAGGATATGCATACATGTGTGCATTTGGCCTAGTGTTTAGCATGTTCACTTCGATGGTCTTGCAAAATGTAACACTGATAGAAATATTACACTGCGGTATGAAAATGCGAATCGCTTGCTGTTCGATGATATTTAGAAAAGTACATACATACATAATAGCTATACAAATATTTTATATATATATTAATTATATAAACGCACAAATAACATGTACTTATAGTGGATAACAATATGTAAGACTATTTAGTTAGATGTAACCCCGTTATTCAATGTCCCAAACGTTGAAATAAGAAACGAATTATATAAACTATTGGGTGTAAAAATGTTGATTGAACATTGTGACATACGTGTTTAAAATAGGTATTTATATAAAATAATTCGAATCTCGGAACTTTTTATAAAAAATGAATAGTAATTAGTAACAATATATTTATTTTATTCACAAGTGCTTTAAATTTTAATACAAGTGTATACTGTTCTATGAATTTCTAAAAGATATAGTATTATAGTAGGTACCCAATAACTGTAAGCAAACTATGTTTTATTCAATCTTCAATAAAAGAAAATACTGTTATCATCTAAACTTCTTAAAATCTGGTTCTAAATTTAGTATTTATTTTTTTTTTTAATATTATGAATAATGATTCTTGTTGATCTAATACTTACTAAAAGGTTCACATAAATAATTCTAATAATTTTCTTTTATTTAATCAAAATTTTTAAATTATATTATTTTTTTTATTTACATATCCACTTAGGCTATGGGTGGGTTCTTAACTGTGGGGGATGGTACTGTAGGTTAAACACGTGTGTTTTGATAGTTTGGAAGATTTTTTAGTGGGCACCCGTAGGTATCTGCCATGCCCGGGTAGGGGATGGCGGCACTTGTTCTCCGGACATCGTGACTTGCCCGAAGAAAAATTCCACCCTCAGCCAAGGTTTTGAAGTCGGAGAGAGTCGCAACCGACGCCTTAGTTCGCTTGACCACTCCATCCCCCAAATCATATTATTTAATATTTACAAGTTTTTAAAATACATCTACCTAGTCGTTTTAAAAAAAAAAAACTAATTATGACTAAAATTAAAAATATTTTTGATCCTTACAGTCGCTACGTCTGAGTAACACTGCTATTGGTGAAACCACTGTCGGTCAAGTGGTAAATTTATTATCCAATGATGTAAATCGGTTCGATAGAGCCTCGACATTTCTTCACTACTTATGGATCGGTCCTCTACAGTCAATTGTGGTCACATATTTTTTGTGGCAAGAAATAGGCGTATCTTCATTATTGAGCATTGCTGTCATGATTCTAATAATTCCATTTCAAGGTTTGTGGAATGAGAACTATATAAATTTACTAGAAAAATGATGTAGGTACATTATGAAACAATATCGTTAAATTTCTAGGATGGCTTGGGAAAAAAATTTCCGAAAATCGACTGAAAACTGCCAAAACAACCGACGAGAGAATACGTTTAATGAATGAAATCATTTCTGGCATTAAAGTAATTAAAATGTACACTTGGGAAAATTTATTTTCAAAATGTGTAAAATATATAAGAAAGTATGTTTTTATAAGTCTTATAAGATTTTATCAAATAATATATATAGGTACATAATATACATGTTTTATACGTATATAAATGTTTATATAATTTTAGAAAAGAAATTGAACATGTAAAAATATCATCATACATCAGAGATACATTGACGTCGTTAGCAATAATTCAAACAAGATTTCAACTATTCATTAGTATTTTGTCATACGTACTACTAGGAAATTATATTACCGTACAAAAAGTAATGAATGATGTTCTCTATTTTGATATGATATCATGTTATAATACGTTTAACACTTTTAGATTTTTGTCATAACCACATACTTCAGTATATTAATGCCCACAATGACATTTTTCTTTTGTCAAGGTCTGGGACAAATTTCAGAATTGAAAGTTTCAATAAACCGCATACAGGTATTCAAATGATACAAACAATTATATTTATTAAGACGTAACAATAACTTGTTAAAATTAAAAATGATATTGACCATAAAATTACAGAATTTTTTATTGCACGAAGAAAAAGATGATCGTATTATTATACCAACGCGTCCAAAGCCTTCTATTTCCGAAAAACCAATGATGACAAGTCATAACGAAATAACAGAGCCTGATAATAATAGTACCAACATAAAAGATGACATCGGGAGTTTAAATCATTTTTGTATGGTCATTTCGAAAGCTACAGCTAAATGGACAGACAATCAAACCAGCAATTCTTTAGAAAACATATCACTGACTGTAAGACCTGGTAGCTTGGTCGCAATCGTTGGTACCGTAGGATCGGGAAAAGTTTGTGATATTTTAATCTTTGCCAACGTTTTTGTGAAATTGCCACTATAATATTTGTATTACAGAGTTCTTTAATTCAAGCAATTTTACGAGAATTGCCACTTTCTGATGGTGCCATACATGTGCGAGGTGTCATTTCTTACGCGTCACAAGAACCGTGGATATTCGCTGGATCTGTTCAACAGAATATTGTGTTCGATTCACCAATGGATAAGGATCGTTATAAACAAGTAAATATTTGCCCATTATATTATAATATGCAATCTGTTTATTTGCGAGTAAAATTTAATTTTCTAATTTGGTTTCTGAAATAGGTAATACAAGTATGTACATTGCAAACTGATTTTGAACAGTTTCCGTACGGCGATAAAACAATCGTGGGAGAAAGAGGAGTTACTCTAAGTGGTGGACAAAGAGTTAGAATAAATTTAGCCAGGTAAATATGCACATAAATACACCAGATAAAATATTTATTGTTTTATATTGAGAGACACATTTTCTTTCAGAGCTTTATACAAACAAGCGGATATTTATTTATTGGATAACCCTCTTTCAGCTGTTGACGCGAACGTTGGAAGTCATTTATTTGAAATAGGCATAAAAGGTTATTATACAAAAAGATTAAATTATTTAACTTTAATAAATCTTACATTAATTGAATAGGGTTCCTTAAAGAAAAAACTTGTATTCTTGTTACTCATCGATTGCAGTGTTTAGCCGATATGGATCAAATTGTGGTCATGGAAAATGTAAATATTAACATTTTAATTATAATCACTTATACGATTAACGGAGTTTCGTTAATTCTAGGCAAAAATATTAGCAAAGGGTACATATGAAGAACTTCAGGCGTCTAATATAGACTTAACAAATCATATTCAATCTTTAAAGTTACCAAATAATGAATATGCCATTAGTAATGAAAGCATTTCAAGTTCTGAACAAAAGTCTACTTATGCGTCTGTGGAAAGTATCAAATTTTCCACTAGAGAAAGTAATTACAGTGAAAATACAGCAGAGCCCACTGGAATGATTGAGCCCCGAACTTATGGAACTGTTTCATATGCCGTTTATTTATTATATTTTTTGGCTGGTGGAAAGAAGTTCAAAATATTGTTCTTTATTTTTATCTGTATTCTCACTCAATTATTGTCTTCTGTGGGAGATTTCTGGATAACTTATTGGTAATGTAAATGTCCAGATAGCTTATGAAGAATAAAATATTGACCTTTTACAAATTTAGGGTCAACTTAGAAGAACATGTTTTTCAAAATGAAAGTAGCGTGTCTACATCAATACTTGATGATTCATTGAGTAATATTTGGTGGATGACAATTTCTCGACAGACCTGTATAAATGTTTTTGGATGTATCACACTTTTCTTGATTATAATTACGACCATCAGATTAATTACATTTGTATCGATTAGTATGAGTGCTTCTATACATTTACACAATAATATGTTCAATACTTTAATCAGAGCAACGATATACTTCTTTAATACAAATTTATCAGGTATTATGTATTAAAAATTTGTTTGATCTTTTAAAAGGTTTATATGAATTTTTTGTTTAGGTTCTATCCTTAACCGTTTTTCAAAGGACATGGGAACTATTGATGAGATGTTACCTGTATCATTGTTAGATTGTATACACGTAATTAAATAGTACATTTCTTTTATAGAAAATAGATACCCACCTAAAGGAACAAAAATATTTTTTAATATAAATTATTATTAATAGAATGGATTGAACCTATTGGGAGTATTGACAGTTGTTGGAATTATAAATATATATCTTATGATTCCAGCTATCATATTATCAGTTATTTTTTACAAAATCACCGTTTTTTATTTGTCATTATCACGGAGTGTTAAACGATTGGAAGCAAGTAGTAAGTAGAGATAATAAAGTGTAATAATTACTATTTATAATTTATTTTTTAACATATTATTCATTTTGTGGGTTTTGTAATGAACAAATAATTAGCACGTAGTCCTGCATTCACTCATTTGAATGCAACTATTCAAGGTTTAACGACAATAAGGGCATTTAAAGCTGAAAATATATTGTCAAAAGAATTTGATAATCACCAGGTAATAAGTTATAAATATAAAAATGTCTCATATTATAGGTATTATAGTATGTGAAAATATTACAGGACTTACATTCGTCGGCGTGGTATTTATTTATAACATCAAGTAGAGCGTTTGCCTTTTGGTTGGATTTAATTTGCTTTATATATACAAGCATAGTTACATTTAGCTTCATAGTAATCAGTAACAGTAAGATTATTATAAATGTATTGCTTATGATACATTATTTAAAAAAAATATATTTGCTAATAATAATTAATAATCGTACTCAGCCACATTTGGAGGAAATGTTGGCCTAGCTATTTCACAAACTTGTGGGCTAGCTGGTCTGGTGCAATTTGGCATGCGACAAACAGCGGAATTAGAAAATCATATGACGTCAGTTGAAAGAGTTCTAGAATACACAAATGCTCCACAAGAATGTTTGTTTGAATCATCTACAGGTAAATCAGTTGTATTAATTGAGTTGATGAATACAGGTAGATATAATAATTATCTTGACTCAAGGTAGCATTTTATTCTTTGTTTAATCGAATACAAAGTTTGTAAAATTTGAAAAATCACATATAGTTAAAAATTCTGAGTGAATATGGTCGTCCGCAAATATTACTATGACGTATACTTCGTGATATGTTTTTTGATATTGCTCTTAAAGTAATTTGATTGATGAACATCATTTTTTTTATTTTTTTTTACTATTTTGCAACTTGGGAAGAAAATTGTCTTACATTTTTAAATCTTAGATTAAATATTAAACATTTTATAAATTAGTAATTACAAAATAATTTGCAAATTTTCACGATTTTGCTGAAATTTATCAAAATTCTATATTCAAACGCTCATAAAAAATGTATAGATTTACGGTGAATTTGCCTTTTTGCCATGCAACAATTTTTTATCGTTATGTATTGAAAAAAAAATTTTAAATCGAAGACGGTCACCTAATAATTATTATTTCATATTTTTTCTTTCCGAAATTATTTTTAAAAACTCTCAGGATTTTCAATTATGACCTCCTAAAAGTACCTACTACATCTAATTTTCTAAAAAAAACCCACATTGACGTTGATATTTAGAGTATTTTTAAAATCATACATTCATCGCTCAACTCAGAATTAAAAAGGTGCTCTGCTGTACAGTAAGTTACAAGTGGGTCACTGTATAATGGATGGTATTAAATTTTAATTCAATGAAATAATATCATTGTATAAAAAAAATGATTCTGAGCGGAGACGGTATGTCAGTCTAGGTATAAGACATATTATATACATATCTATGGTATTAAAAAAAAATTGACCTATAATAGGTACATATAACAAATTCAAAATTAATCATATCACAGTGTCCATTAGGAAGGTACTTATAATACGTTATACATCAATAACAATCCTTGATACTATCATAGATATATAGTAGTATATACTTTAGAAGTTTCAAGTACCCACGAACAATATTATACAATCACAGCAAAAAAACTAAAATAGTTATTCTAGGTTTTTTAATATGTAATTTCGTCCAAATTTGAACTTAAAATTACTATAAAAATAAACTGTGTTTATGTATTTTTTAGATTTTTTGGTAACATAATTAACTACTTACGTGGAATCTTGTTTTAAATGTTCAATCCTTAGATATAAAAGTTGAACATCTTGTACATTTTTAACTACAAATAATTATTCAAATTTTAAAATTTGATGAATTTTGTCAAAATTCAATCTTTAAATGCTTATAAAAAAAAATTGTGAAAATGTATATTTAATATTTTTTAACTGCCTTTGTAACAATATATCAGAAGCCTCTTGTTAAATTTTTACATTTTTTGGCTCAACAGATAAAACTTTATTGATATTCATATAAAAAAAAATATAAAATTGAAATATGAAATTGTCCGTTAAGAGCTCAAAACAAGTCAAAATATTTTGAAAATTTTATCAAGTATAAAATTTGATAAAATAAACATTCAGTGAAATTTTCATGTACCTACAGTTATTCGTTTTTAAATTAAAACAATAAAAGAAAATCGCTACAAGATAAATCGATTGAATATTCAATGTTGTAAAAATTTGAATTTCAAACGCTCATAAAAATGTAGTTTGACTTTCTTAAGGACATTTTTTTTTTGATAAAATTAGATAAACTTATAAGGAATCTTGTATATTACATTTTAAAATCTTAGATTTAAGAAGAAAAATTTTTACGAATTTTTAACTCAAAATAATTTGCTAATTTTCGCGATTTTTCCATGTTTTGTCAAGATTTGAACTTTAAATGATTATAACAAAAAACTGTGACTAAGGATTTTTAATGTTTTTCAAATTTCAATGTAACAATATAGTAGGAGCCTTGTATTAAATTTTCAAGTATTTTTACTCGACAAATAAAGTTTTATTGACATTCATAGAAAAAAAAAACCAATAAAATTGGAAACTGAAAATGTCCCTAAACAGTTCAAAATAAATCAAAATATTTTGAAAATTTTATCGTGTATAGAAAATGCAAATATAAACAACCAGTGAAAATTTCATGTATCTACGGTCATTTTTTTAAAGTTACACCAAAATCCAAAATCGATTTTGTCAAAAACTGATTTTGAGTAAAAATTCCCGTTTTTTCTTAATTTTTATTTTGTTTTCCCGGCGCTTTTGAAAACTCCCAGGTCCCTTTGACCTCCCAAAAGTACCAACTAGATTCAATTTCCCATCGAACAAAATACTGAAGTGGAAAATCGAAGCATCATTTCGATTACTAATCGTGTACACAGACACAAAAATAAAAAAACACACATCATTGTAAAATCAATACATTCATCGTTCCACTCAGAATCTAAAATTTAAATGTATATTTAATATGCTAATAATTGTTTTGCTCCAAGTTGAAAATGAAAAATAATAAATTAATAAAACACCATGATCTAAACTGAATGAACCATAACATGTTTGTTTGTATAAAATAAGTTATGGCGTGATTAGTGTTTACTTATATGTTATAAGTTTTAAGTGTCTCTATAAGATAACATTCTGTATTTATTTTTTATTTTTAGATAAATTGCTTTCATCAAAATGGCCATCAAATGGAAGTATTACATTCAAAAACTTCTATTTACGATATAGTCCAAAAGCACCATATGCAATTAATAACTTCAATGTATACATCGAACCAATGCAAAAAGTAAACCTTGTTAATGATCTATTCACATTATAAAATACATTATTGGAATTTAAACATTTTACTTATAGATAGGAATCGTTGGTAGAACAGGAGCGGGAAAGTCGTCTCTAATTGCAGCCCTATTTAGATTGGCTATAAATGAAGGTAATATCATAATTGATGACATTGAAATACATGAATTGGGACTAAACATTTTGAGATCCAAATTCTCCATCATTCCTCAAGAACCAGTATTGTTCTCTGGAACAATGCGAACAAATTTAGATCCGTTTGATAAATACTCGGATCATGTTCTTTTAAATGCATTAGATGAAGTAATTATCGTCACAGTTTAATACCTATTTTATTAAAAGCAAATAGATTCAAAATCTCTAATCTCATACAATATATGACAAATTTTCATTGAGTTTAAATTATAAATCAGGTCGAGCTTAAAGATGTTGTTGAACGTTTACCTAATGGTCTTAACACGATAATGTCCGAAGGTGGTTCCAATTTCAGTATTGGTCAAAGGCAATTAATATGCCTGGCTCGAGCCATTATTCGATGTAATAAAATTCTTGTACTGGATGAAGCCACTGCTAACGTCGATCCACAGTATAAAATTACACTTATTTTATTTTAAATTTATCTATTATTAACAGGGCATCAAACATTTAATTTTAATTAAACATTTTAGTACAGATGCATTGATTCAAAATACCATCAGAAGTAAATTCCGAACATGTACAGTCTTAACAATTGCACACCGTTTGAACACTGTTATGGATTCGGACAAAGTCCTTGTTATGGACAAAGGAATAATGGTCGAGTTTGACCATCCATATAATTTATTGCAAAATAAGGAAGGAGCTTTTTACAAAATGGTGGAACAAACGGGGCCGGTGACATCTGATTTTTTACATAGAATAGCTGAAGAGGTATACTACTTATAGTACAATTTTTACTATCTACTGAATGTAGTTTGACGTGAATTTACAAACTGTATTTGTATATCGTTTTAGAGTTACAATTCTATAAGTTTGGTGGCGGAACCAAAATCCGAATCATTTGTCAACGATGCAGTTGAAATTTCAACGAAAAATGTATAATTATCTTTTTTGTAGTGTCACATACTATTATATACTTTAACCATGAACTTGAATAATCTAAAATCATAATAATATATATTATGCATTTGTAAATTATTTAATATTTTTAAATGACAAAATATATAACTGAGTATGTATAAATTCTTTATATATTATGTTATTATTATTATTTTAATTCACTATATTTTATCTGATCATTAAGTATAATACGCTTAATATCATCATTGATTTAAATAACATTTAACTTGTTTGAAAAAAAAATGAAGATTTGACACCTTCCACAATTCACGTTATTCGTATTGTTAATTCCTTTATATGATTGTATGGAATATGTTATTATGTTAATTTTGTTACGAACAACAACAATAATTTATTTATTATACTAAATTTAATAACTATATTACACTTAAATAAATGTTACTTCCCTCTTAAAAGACTTCACTGTTCCTAAGAAAGATAATCATAAGCTACAAAATATTTATTTTTTATATAATATAATATTATTTGTGATATAACAATTTACATTTTGATTATATTATACATTATTATATTATCGTCTTTATATAATATATAATTATTATTATAGATATACCTATTTTTTGAATGTATTCTGCGTTATTAACCTTGTAACTTTTAAACAATTTGACCGATTGAAGTAAAGGTTATACCAACATATTATTCCTTAAGATTTGGAGGATATGGCATAGGTTTTTCAACTCCTATAGGCACCTGGAGGGTGGATCACACATTAATAAGTTTTTTAGCTCACGAAAATGGAATATTTTTTGTTTATTTATAATATTGCCATTGCAGGTTACATAATATATATATACATATATATAACTATTATGATTAGTAGAAATATGACATACACATACACATATACATGTTTTTGGTTGCAATTAGTTACTGATTACCATGATTGGTTAAGTACATAATTGTATACAGGGTGATTCTACTGTAAGTATGTCTCTACGACATTGAACTCCTCCTTAACGGCTGTACCGATTTTGATGAATTTGTGTGTGTGTCTTTGAGTTTGTCCCTAGATGGTTTAAATTTACAATTATACCCGGAGAGGTGCTCAAACATGAATTTTGAGATTTACGGATTTAAGAATTTTGAATATAAAAAGTTGCCATTGGTTAGGTACTCTGGCAGATGAGGGGGAATCATGCATCAAATCGTCATATTTATGGTTTCAAATAAAGAAATTATATCTTAAAACAAACATGATAGTTGAATGTACCTATGTTTTAGCTTATATAAGTACTTAAAAACTACTTAACCAATTTTTTAATTCACAAAGAGAGGTACTCCAAAACCATTATACACCTGTATAGCACTATATTTGATATTTTTTCATTTTTTCACTGGCAAAAAAACTCAAAAACTACTAGACCGTTATCAATAGAATCCTTGAGACTTGGGGAATTTTTATATCTTATTTTTTCAACTCCTATATGTAGCTAAAGAGTATCTCACACATTATATTTTTTCAGCTGACGAAAAAAAAATAAATATTTTTTGTTAATTTAATGGTTGCAATATTGCAGGTCACATATTATTACATTATTATTATAACTCGAAGAAATATGGCATAAACATTTTTTACAAGTATGCATATTCATTAAAAATCCAAATATATCTCAAAACAAATATGAGAGATTAAACTAATGTATGTTCGTAGCTTATATACTCAAAAACTACTTGATTGTTTTTTGTGAAAATGTAAAATTGTTGTAGGATATATCAGGAAAGCTTAGAGAGAAGTTTTATCTACTTTCGATTTATAGCAAGTGGTGTATACATCCACCACAGGCGAATTGTCCATCTCGCCTGAATAAGTTCACAAAGCACACATTCACTGTACGTCGACGCCAACTTGGCCTTGAACTGAGGTACATTAAAACCAATAGAAACCACTATACAGGGTGCCCAGATGAGGATATACCCATTCTAGCCGTAGACGCGGACTCGCCGCCGGGACAAAAACCGGTATTTTGCTGTTTTATCAATAAACTAAAAAATGATTAAAAATCATGAGATTAATGTAAATAAAATTAAACTGTAAAATTGCTACCTTCAATTGTTTTAAAAATTTAAAAATTAAAAATCGCATTGTCTAACTATAATTAAATTAAAAAAATAAATATCTGTAGTCTTTGTCTTTGAGTCAGTCTAATAAAAAAAAACACATTTATGATAAATGTATTATCTCAGGAGATATCTTAATGGGTAAATCCTAGCTGGACACCCTGTACAGCGCTAGGTACCTATTTATCATTTTTACACTGGCTATGTTGGTTAATACAGCTAAAGTTGGTTTATTCGAAGTCAATAGACTGTTCAATACAAGTTGTATCATTAGCAGGCACGTACTGGGCAATCGGCCACCTGTCAGATGCACGATGCACCCCATGAAAATTACAAAGCATAATGCTCCCTTCATGAAAATTTTAACACATTTTATTTTTTTCCCCTAAAACCATGGACTAAGATAATCTTTTTGATCTTAAGATTATAATATCTTAGTTCGTGGTAAAAACTGAATAGTTAAAGTTTGAAGTTTTAAACCTAGCCACTAAACCGTTAATAAATTCTCTAAGAATTACGTAATCATAATTATTGATAATATTATGAGTTATAAATATTTAATAAATAATTTATTTACGTTACACCGTACACAATTATATGGGGTATGTGATATCCATATAATAATATTATTAAATTATTAATAATATATATATTAATATATATATATGTTTCTTCTGGATATAAATGGTTTTTATTTTTGTTTATTCTTTCCCCGAAATTATGAAGTACATAACTGCAATATTATACTATAATATTATAATCCACACACCTACTAATATGCTATAATATTTTTACTTGATATGAAATTTAATAAATTTTATTATAAAATATTTTCTGATATGCACAACAATTCCTAGATACCTAGAGTACAGAATGACTGGAAAAATATAAAATTATTTATATCACCTTTTGAATCTATATTTAATTATCATTTTATTGATGGTTATTTCTCCTGGTGAGGTGACACACTAACCCTAGGGCTAGTCGTAGTCGCGCAGATAATTTTTTTTTTTTTTCATTAATTATCCCGCACAACTTAGGCCATTGGGAGGGGGGTTGGTACTGTAAGTTTTTAATGGTAGGTGAGTATTACATGTGGGTGTATTTTTGGCAGAATTTCGAATGGGGCACCCGTAGGTTTCTGCCATGCCCCGGAGTGGGGGATGGCGGCACTTGTTTTTCGGACACCGTGACTTGCCCGGAGAAAAATGCCGCCCAGTGGTCGAGAATTGAACCCGTGACTGCCAGCGCCGCAGCCGACGCGTTAGACCGCTCGGCTACCTCGTCCCCCATTGCGCAGATAATACTAGCAAAGCTTATCGTGTATACAAATTACAAGTGTACAACGATGTGCAAAGTCCAAGAAACATCTAATATTTTAAGTTGACATTTTATTATTTAGGTAAGTATTTTTTGTCAATATTATCCAGTATATGAACTTTATTTCTAGTAATTTAACATTTAACTTTTTACTTTTAGTAGATCATCATAATTATCGACATTTAAAATAAGATATTTATTTTTGTTTTTGCTGCCTTTTTATTTATAATATAAAAGGCGAGGTTACGTATTTAAAATACAATGAATTTTGAGATTTTATATTTATCAAACAGTACCTACCTATATAATATATGTATATTTAAAATTATTTTAAACCAATAAAAATAATTATTGGAATGATTGTCTTATGTTCTTAATAGTCAAATAAGAATTTAAAATATTTTATTTCGCTCTTTTCAATACATATAATTTAATTATAAACAATAAATATAAAATGTGTATAACTATAACATTTTATAAAAACAAATATTCAAAACTAAATTTGTGCATTTATTGGTGAATGGTGTCGTCACTCTAGATTCTAGGGCCTAGAATATAAATAAAACGTGTTGGATTTTTTTTTGTAGGTACCTACCATGAAGAATAAAGATATCTTCATATTAACGTTTACTGATATTGTAGCTGAAATGGACTCTAAAAGAAAAAGAGTGGTCATGAGTTCCGTGCAGCAAAAAAGAAAAATCATCTTCTCTATCGATTGCTAGCACTTCCCAGAAAATTAATTCATTTTTTAGCAATTCATGCAATGTTAGTGATTTAGAAGTTCCAATAGACAATTTTAAAAAACACAAATAACGAAACAAAAGATTATAAAATAGAAGTACAACAACAAGAAAAAGACATCGAAACAATACAAAATTTAAAAAACATGAATAACGAATTTATTTATTTGTTTGTAGTACAGAGCAGCTAACAATACTAAGAAAATACTAAGAATTTTTAACCTGTAATCTAATGTACTTTCACTTCTAGCCTATAGATAGGATTTAATAACAAAAATTAAGGAGCCCTTAAATTTTTTTTGCAACCGCCCCCATAACAGCTGCCAGTACGGGCCTGATCATTAGGTTCATATTATTGAGACGTTTATGCCGGGTTGCACAAAACATTTAATGAATCAATAGTGAGCTAATGATCCCTTAAACAAGATTTAGTGGCCCACGATTAGTCCATTAAATTTTCATTGAACCATTAAATGTAATATATTGTTTATTCAACCCAGCATTAGGATGATATAGACGGATATAATAGTATTAACAGCATATGAAAATAAAAATTGTGCAAATTTCAGCGATAGTCATGAAAATGCTAAATGATGGCAACATAAAAATTAGTTATTATTTTTTTTTTTTTAGTGGTGCTGGAGAAATTGTCTACTAGCACCTTCTGTTACTTTTTACGGTTCCACAGATGTAACCGATGTCGTGCACATTGTGATGATGGTCATGAAAATTCATAAAAATCGAGTGCTAATATTATTAATATTAAAAATATGTTTACATGTTTGTTGGCGGCGCAGCATAGGTATGTCAATCAAACAATTCTGACTATAATAAAATCAAAAAATATTGTGAAAGATAATCAACCGAGAAGACTGAATCTGATCTACGACCTTCAATTACAAATTAGTGATAATGTCTTCAAAATAGATTCTAATTCTAGTTTTATTGTGTTCTATTGCAATATATCACTGATAATTTTTAAATAATATTATCTTCTCAATACTGTATTTAGAAATAATTTAAAATTAATAAACATAACATTAGTAGGTAGGTACCTACCTATATAGGTATAAGTACTTGAAAATATCTTAATATGTTAAGTACCTACACAGCACACACGGCTACACCATGATCATATTTTAATTTTTTTTCTATTCATTTATAATTGTAAACCTAATTTTTCGTGTAGAATACAATAACATTTCAACAGTTTAAGATAGGCAGTTCAATGTTTAGAAGTAAGAATAATGTCACAACTAGCGGCGACGAATTTCATTTAACTTTTTTACTATAATTGTTTTACTATAGTTTTTCAATGTATTATCCAGGTCAATTTATTTTATGAAATTACAATGTCGTTTATCAAACATTTGCCACTGTGATATTATATTATAATTATATGCCATTATAATAATCATCCTTATACCATCATTATAATATTTAAAAATATACGTTTGGTACATACATTTTTTTTCATTGATTAACAAATTGTTATTTTATGAACACAGTGATTTTATGTGTCTCGCAAAACATACTTTTTATTAATCATTTTTTTTTACTCATCGATATTAGTTTCATCGTTTTATATATAATATTATATTAATAAACTGATTTAAAGAAATTATATTACAAAATATTAATACTTATATATAAATTTATAACCTACAAGTTTTATCTTTTATCAATACGTTAGCCAAATTGTATAGTTTGTGCATCATACATTTTCGATTCATATACTATATAAACATTATAAACACAAATTTTCAATTAACTGGATACACGAGATGTCATAGAAAATACAATTCTCAAATAGTAAGTATATTGTAATACTATATATTACCCTCGCCACTTTTTCTTCTTATTAAATCGTACTTAACAGATAGATATTTTAAAATTCGCCTCGGGTCTTGCACTTCCGATTTAGCCCCAATCAATGCAGGAGTACCCCAAGGAGCCATTTTATCGCCTCTTCTTTTCAATATATACTCCTCCGATCAACCCATTTCACAAGACACCCTTGTCGCCGATTATGCCGATGATAAAGCTATAATGTCGATCCATGAAAATCCAGTTACAGCTTCAGCCAATTTGCAATCCCATCTTGATCTACTCTCCCAATGGTATACCAAATGGAGAATTAAACTCAACCACAGTAAATCAGTTCACACTACCTTCTCTCTTAAACATGGTTTTTGTCCGCCTGTCACAGTTGACAATATACCAATTCCTATGTCCAACTCAGTAAAATATCTTGGTATCATACTTGATAAAAGACTAACTTGGAACCAACATATTAAATCAAAAAGATTAATTTTAAACTCTCGCTCCCGCTCACTCAAAAATTTAATTACAAATAATAAATGTTCAAGTTTAAAAACTAAATTATTAATATACAAATCACTGTTAAAGCCAATTTGGACATACGGACTACAGTTTTGGGGTACAGCCAAAAAAACGAACCTAAACAAAATTCAAACATTTCAAAATATAACTCTAAGAAAAATCACAAACGCCCAACCTTACATTTCTAATCTTACCCTTCATAATGACCTACGTATGAAATCTATAGAAGAAGAATCTGCAATCCTTTACAAACGATTCTACTCACGCCTAAACAACCACGAAAATCCTCTGATTCAAAACCTAAATTCCTTAACGCTCCCGGAAAACCCTCGTAGGAGGCTAAAAAGAAGATGGTGCAGAGACCTCTTAAATTAAAAATTTAAAAAAAAAAAAAAAAAAAAAAAAAAAAAAATGTGTACCTTACCTGCCTTCTTACTCCCAACTTCCTAGCTTCAATTTTATAGGGTTACCATAGGGTGATTTCTTAATCAAGTCTTTTCATGTATAACTACTCTTTTCACATATACTTATTATGCTACATTGTATAGATTGTATATTATCTCTTAAAAAAAAAAAAAAAAAAAAACTTTTTACTTTTTAGTGTATAATGGGTACGTGTTTTAACCCATCTTATATAAATAAACTTAAGTAGGTATTTAAATTATAAAATTACTCCTAGTTAATAAATGTTATTTCTTAATCTTTTAATGTCTTATAAATTCTAAGGCCTGAGAGAAGAAATACAACTATCGATTGATTTCCTTTAATAGGAACCATATTTTCTAGTGCTAAAGTAGTACTCAAAATAATTCTGTTGATTGATAATATCTATTGAAATTTAAATATAATTTGAAATTTAAGATTTTAGGCTTTATTATTAGGTACCTAAGTATTTTGTTTTATCATGACATCCAATAAATTTAATTTCAACATAATAGAATTTAATTATTTTTATGTCATTTAACAATTGAATAATTTTCAACAAAACATGTTTAATGTTATCATAACAATGGTTTTTCAGAATTTCATCTCAACAGGTAAAAAAAATGGATTCTAATTATAAATGTAAAAGGCCAAAACATCCAAGGGCCAATGCAAACGTCTTTGAAGTCATCACATATAGGTAAAACAATAAATCAATTAGTATAAAAATAATAAAAAATTAACAATATAATAACAGTGTTTTAACAGTGTTTTAATATTTACCCATGTATATTACAAAATAATTTAATCTAAATTCCGTCTTTACACAATCCTATTCAAGTGTATCCTTAACGTTTCTAAAGCTATTTTATATATGTAAATTTACCTATCGATATTTCTTTAAAAATCATATTTTGTATTTTCTAATAATTTGTTTGACTATTTCAAGGATATGGATTTATTATTACAAAATAAAAAAATATTCGATGGAAATAATATTACTAACAATTATTATACGTAAATTGTTTTTACACTATTTAGCTGGATGTTGGACCTCTTCAAAATAGTACTCAAAAGAGACATAGAAATAAATGATTTGTATATACCTTTAGATGAACATACGTCATCGACATTAGGAAATGATTTAGAAAAGTAAATCTCTAAAATTTAATAACCAAATGCTTATTTTCATTAAATGTATATTTATGAACAAACAATTTAAGGAAATGGATACAAGAACTGGCTGTTGCAAATAATGAAAAACGTAAGCCCAGTTTGTTGAAAGCATTATACATGTTGTTTGGGACTAAAATAATGTTACGGGGATTAATTCTGGCTATCAGTGAAATTTTTTTTAAGTAAGTATTGAAAAACAAATATATTTTATTTTTCATATTATAGTTGAGAGTTTAGTTTTTGAACTTGTATTGTGCATAATTATATTATGAATTATGCTTTTATTATTATCTTTGTCAATTGATGAAAACAGGTTAATGATGGAAAATAATTTTGTCTATTTGATATATTTTAGGTGAAAATATAATATATTATTGATAATTAATTTAATTTTTATAATATTATTATTAATAATAAAAAATTAGTATAAGCTGTAAATGCTTATCATATTATAATTTAATCTGTTTATACCCTTTGCATGTAACACTTCATATTAAAAGTGTCACGTGCACCTACCAGACATCCGATTAATTATTATGTACGATTTTAAAGTGTCAATGTTAAGCAACACTTATATGTTTTACCTAACAATAATGAATAACTTGTATTAAATTGCCCCAGTAAAATTAAGTCTTGATTTCAGATAACCAAACTTTCATCAATACTGTTCAATAAAATATGATAAATAATTTACACTAAAATAAATATGTAGTTTTTATATAATTACAATATTTTTATTTAATACACGAAATATTAAACCATGTTCGGTATATTCATAGGAGGTGATCAGGGTGGGGGGCTTTACGGAGACTTATCCCCCCCCCCTGAAAGTCCGTCAACCCCCTCCTTTTTTGGTTGTGTGGGATTGAAGCATCCCCGCTCACGTCGGTATTAATAATTTGATATTTTACACTATGGTATTATAATATTCATAAAATATATTACTGTCTTATGAATTCTATAATTGTATAAATTAATAATGATGTATGTGTAGTACTGTGTACTCCGTTTATCCAATGCCCCCACCTTATATAAACATTGACGGTCTGGGTGAAACCATCATATTATTGTCTTTGCCCCCTCCTCCCCCAATTTATCATTAAGGTGCCATATTACAATGGGTGCCCTAGTCGCACCCACCCCTAACTCATAATATGCTTATTTTCAAAATTTATATTTTATACATAGGCACCTACTACCCAGTGAAACCAGTGGGTTGCCTACATTTCTGGTAGGAATTGTATTGCACGGGTCATTCCGAGTTTTCGCAGACAGTTAATATTATGTCCATTTCGATAAACAACCTTTTTAATATAAATCTTCAGTGATCAGCATAACTGTGAGTTATGATGTTGCATTTAAATAAAAACCTTCGCTTGTTTACGTTCTATCGATTGTTATGAAATAAACATACCTAATTGTCTAATAAGTTCTGAGGATCTGTGAGTCCGTAACACATACCATGGTTTGTCATTTGAAAAAACAAATAATGAGCAAAAAAAATTACAAATTATCAGCTGCTGTTAATCTACCAATGACATATAATAATAATATATTTATATTAAAGCTTTTAAAAAATAAAAATGTCATATTAAAATTCTCCACATACCTAAACACATTTAAATGACTAAATGTTAATAAAGAAACATAATGGATATTTTGTTAATTATTTCATACATTGAATTTCATGTTTGTAACTTTGATGACCATCATATTTTAAGCTTTTCAGGAATTTATTGATGAACTTTAAAGTTTAAAGTTTAAATTTTTTTATTTATAAAATGTGTTAATGCAAATTCCTATATAAATGTGTTACGTATGAGAAACCACCTTATACAGTACCTATAATAGACTATAGTATAATGATAAGTGTTAACTTTTATAGGATGTTCCAACCCATATTGATTGGTAGACTACTATCATATTTCAATACCGAAGGGGAGAAAACAACCAATTTAGAACAGGCATACATGTATGCTGCCTGTTTAACGATAAGTACGTTAGTTACAATGGTGTTGTATCATATACCACAAGTAGATATGATTCACTATGGAATGAAGATGCGGATTGCTTGTTGTTCAATAATATTCAGAAAGGTATGTTTAATAATAAAGAACAAGAAAATATGTTTTTATACGCAGCTTCTGTACAATATGCAACAGTGGCGTCCGCAGGGGGGGGGGGCTAACGGGCTAAAGCCCCCCCCCATTGCCGGTATTATTATTACTTTTTAAAAAAAATATGAATCAAGTTTAAACTGTCAACTATAGTAAGCAAGACGTAAATTTCATTATTGTCTTACAATGAATTCATTTTTGAAAAAACATTGTATTTGCATACCAATTTTCATAAATTATCTGTAATTTTTCGGTAAAAGAATGAACTACTTGTATGAAAGACCTTGTATTAAATTGTCTAGCCTTAGCTATACATATTTTATATTTTATAAGTTTTGAACTACAAATTAACTGTGGTTAAATTGTTTTGAACTTTAAATGCATATGTAAAAAAAAACTTGCGTATTACATTTTTAAGCTTTTCGACCGGATAAATAATTTTTTATTGACATTTATAAAAAAAAAATTTAATTAGTCAAATACAATCCAAGTGAGGACTATATAACCAAGCAGGGGTGTATATAGGATTTTCTTTAGGAGGGGGATATCAAAATTTGTTTTGTGCTATTGCAACTTTTTGTTAGTTACCTACTCCATGTAAGGTATATAATAATAATAAATGTTGTGTAATGTCACTCACATGCCCACAGGATAACAAAATTATAAATAACAACAGTACTGCAGCAGTTTGTACTTTATACATGGAAAAACATGGGTAAGGGAGGGGGTCTATCCCCCATATCCCCCCCATAAATACGTCACTGTAACCAACCTATTGTTACCAAACAATTTAAATAAGTTTTCATTTTTTTTTCTCCAATTAGGTACTTTTAAAAGCACTGAGCAGATTCAATTTCGACCTCCTAAAAGTACCAACTAGGTCCAATTTGCTTCCAAAAACATACACTGGGCATCGAAGCTTATGATAAGAGCATTTTTTCTTCCAGAAAAGTTGAAAAGTTACAAACATTTTAAAATATCTCAAATAAACGTCTGAAATTTTTAGGACTGGACAAAATAAAAAATAATTTGTAACTAATTTTCAAGGCCCACCCCCCCCCCCATTGAAAAATCCTGCGAAGCCACTGATATGCAATATGAATTATTTATTTACTTATCAAAATTAACGGTGATTTCAGTTTGGAAAAATTGTTACTACATTATTTCTGCTTCATAAAATCGTTTCTTAAAAGTGACTTACATAATTATATTATAATTTTCTCATCTAGGCTATGCGATTAAGTAACACATCGCTAGGTGAAACATCGGTCGGTCGAGTAGTAAATTTATTATCAAACGACGTTAACCGGTTCGACAAAGCGCTATTCTTTCTGCACTTTTTGTGGATTAGTCCTCTGCAAACAATAGTGGTTTCATACTTCTTATGGCAAGAAATAGGCGTATCAGCAATATTTGGAGTTGCAACATTGATTATGTTCATTCCGTTGCAAGGTTTTGTAAAACAAATTCAATAAGACAAAGTATTATACGAAATAAATTAACGATTAAAATAAATACCTGTACAAACATTTTAGTGTGGTTTGGAAAAAAAATTTCCATATTAAGGTTGAGGGCCGCCATTAGAACCGATGAAAGAGTGCATTTAATGAACGAAATAATTTCGGGCATTCAAGTCATCAAAATGTATACATGGGAAAAACCATTTGAATATTTAGTACAATGCGCAAGAAAGTACGAACTAATCTTTAATTAATACCTATATTATTAAAATAATAATAAAAATGATGAAAAAAAAATCTTAATTTATTATATTTATAGAATGGAAATAAAACAGATTCGAGGATCGTCATACATTACAGCAATATTCGTATCTTTTACGGTATTTCATTCGAGGGTTGCTTTGTTTTTTAGTATACTAGCATATGTTCTTTTCGGAAACTATATTACCGCCCAAAAAGTAAGAAAATCTTGTAAACTTAAACACAGAGCTGAATATTGAGGAACACGTAATTTGTAAGTTGGTATTTAAATGTTTAGGTATTTGTCATAGCATCATATTACAATATATTGCGAGTGTCATTGACAGTTTTTTTCCCCCAAGGCATTGCACAAATAGCTGAATTATTAATGACTATTAAAAGAATTCAGGTAAAATTATACATTTTATGAAAATTATAAGAAAAAATAAACTTAACGTCTGTATTTACCTAACTATTTTAAAGCATTTTTTATCATACGAAGAAAAAAATTGTAAAGTGGTAAATTTTTCAAAATCGGAGAACGTGCCCACCAATAATGGTGTAAAAAAACCTACAATCAAATCTGCATTAGTTACTACAAATATTGACAATGAAACGATGCAATCAAATTATTTGAGAATAGTTATTTTAAATGCATCGGCTAAGTGGACTCAAAATGAAACTGAAAACTGTTTACGGCATATCAATCTAACTGTAAGCTCTGGTCAACTAGTCGCGATTATTGGACCCGTAGGAGCTGGAAAAGTATATAAAATAATAATTAACTATTGTATTTTGAATAATTAAATATTAATTTTAAAATACCAAAAAAAAAAAAATAAGAGTTCATTAATGCAAGCGATTCTACGAGAACTACCATTATCCGAAGGAAGAATTTCAGTGAATGGTGTAGTTTCTTATGCATCCCAAGAACCATGGTTATTTGTAGGTTCTGTCAAAAAAAATATATTATTTGGTTCTCCAATGGATGAACATCGTTATAAACAAGTAAACGTTTGAAAATCACTAAAGTATTTATTGTCATGTAGGTACTTAAATTTATATTTTCTGGAACGATTATACATTAGGTGATACAAGTATGTGCGTTGAAAAGTGATTTTGAACAGTTTCCATATGGTGATGAAACAACTGTGGGAGAAAGAGGAGTAACCCTCAGTGGTGGGCAAAGAGCTAGAATCAATTTAGCTAGGTAAGTCCATTAAAGATTAAAATGATTAATGTTTTTAAAAACAAACTAACTACTTTTAACTACTTTTCAGAGCCGTTTATAAACAAGCGGATATTTATTTGTTGGACGATCCTCTTTCAGCTGTCGACACACATGTTGGCAGTCATTTGTTTGAAAAATGCATTAAAGGTCATTCTGAAAAAGAAAGTTTGAATAATTATAGACTGATTGACATTTTTAATTATTTTATAGGTTTCCTCAAAGACAAAACTTGTATTCTTATCACACATCAATTACAGTACTTGACGAGTGTAGAAAAAATTGTTCTCATTGAAAATGTAAAAGTAGATTATAATTATTATTATTATTGAGATATAATTAAATGATATTTTTTTCAGGCAAATATTAAATCGGAAAGCACATATGAAGAACTTCAAACGTCTAATTTAGACTTCGCGAAATTACTTCATTCTTCAGTGGAGATGACATCTACGACTCATGATACATTAAATGTAAGAAAGAAAAGCTTACCACAGTTAATTGTTGATCGTCAAACGAGTGTAGGGTCACCACCACATGTCGATGAAAGTAAATCCCATCAAAATAAATTAAAACAAACTGAAGTAGTTGAAACTCGCACTCTGGGGAATATTTCACATACTGTTTATATGTCATATTTCTTTGCCGGAGGAAGAAAGTGTAAAATATTATTTTTTATATTGGTCTGTATTTTCACACAAATACTGTCGTCTCTTGGAGACTCCTGGATAAGTTATTGGTATTTAACATGTGCAATGTGTGTCAACGGTTTTTGTTTAATACCATTTTTTTTTTTTTTTTTTTTAAATATAGGGTTAACTTAGAAGAACACGTTTTCCGTGATGTAACAAACGTTGCTGATAATAAATTTATATGGTGGTCAATTTCTAGACAAACTTGTATTAATGTTTTTACCGCTACAATTGTAATTATGATAATTACAGCTGTAATTAGGTCAGTCTTATTTGTATCCGTCTGCATGAAAGCTTCGATGACTTTACATAACAATATGTTTAAGGCATTAACTAAGGCCACAATATATTTTTTTAATACAAATCCTTCTGGTAATTATAATTTAGAATTGTTATAAAATACCATTTTACAATTTATTTTATTTGCTTAGGGCGTATTCTTAACCGTTTTTCAAAGGACATAGGCACTATTGATGATTTATTGCCATTGACATTGATGGATTGCATACACGTAATATAATTTAATATAATAATATTTTATACACTGAATTTTTTTAAATATCGTGGGTTCGAAACCAAAAGGTGCCAACATGTTTATTTTTTTTTTTTTGAAAATCTACATTTTTTACCTACTCATAGGTTTAGATATTATAAATTATCCATAAACCATGGTCATAAACGTAAACCGGCACATTGTTTAAAAAGTTATTGGAAAGGGCTCAACAAAATGTACAAATTTATTATTTAATAGTAATTCAAATAGAAACTTTCAGTTCTTTACTATAGTATTTAAAGTTTAAACCAATAGGTTTTACCTACATGTTAAAATAAACTATAGTGACAACCAAAAAGTTCAAAATTACACCATACAATAATAATACCATAGTGCAATATTATTAATTAGGTATTGTACATTTGTTAGTCCTTAACTAACATTTTTAAACTGTCGTTTTTTTCGTTATGTTTTATTTATTACAAACCCGAATAAATAGAATTGAATAACGTTTTCAACTTTAACAATCATTAAATATAATTTGTTGCAGAAGAAACTAATATGACAGTTTAAAACTGCACTTCTGTACAATTTGATATTTTGAGAAAAAACCTTTTGGTTCTGAGCCCACGATATAACATCATATATTGTATGTTAATGAAAAAATATTATAACTAGAATGGATTGGCAGCTTTGGGAGTATTTATCGTTGTTGGAATCGTTAACGTGTATATGACAATAGCCGCCGTTGTTTTAGCTTTTATCTTTTACAAAATAATGATTTATTATTTATTATTATCACGGAGTATCAAACGGTTGGAAGGAATTAGTAAGTAACAAAACTAAAGTATGAACCATACAGTATATTTTTATAGAAGTTACAGTCGTTTGAATAAATATAGCACGAAGTCCTGTATTCACACATTTGAATGCAACTTTACAAGGTTTAACAACAATTAGAGCCTTTGATGCCGAACAAATATTAACCAGAGAATTTGACAACCACCAAGTTAGTGATCATTGAGTTTTATTTTTTATTTATTTATTTTTTTCAAATATCGAATTCATTTTAATGTTTTATTTTTATTTTCTATAATATGCACCTATAGTTATTTCACTATATTATCATTTATAATGCTTACTTTATACCAAATATTATTTAAAATAAAACTTTAAAATGTATATCAAATATTTGTCATTACTATAATTATACATTCTTATAGGTAAATACACAATAGGTATGTATTTTTGATTTATGTCGTTTCATATTGTTTTTAAAAATTACAGGACTTGCATTCTTCAGCATGGTATTTATTTATAGCATTAAGTAGAGGTTTTGCTTTTTGGTTAGACATTATTTGTCTTGTATACGTAAGCGCAGTTACATTCAGTTTCGTTGCAATTGGCAATGGTAATCTCATTAAACATTATAAGTTAAAAAATAATTTCGTTTGATTATAATATTTACCAACTCTAATCGTAATACAGGTGTATTTGGAGGAAATGTTGGACTTGCCATTTCTCAAGCTTTTGCGTTACAAGGAATGCTTCAATGGGGTATGAGGCAAATGGCCGAATTAGAGAACAATATGACAGCAGTTGAAAGAGTATTAGAGTATACAAATGTTACACAGGAAGATGCTATTGAATCAACAGGTTGTGTTATTTAATCCATGATTTATATAGGTGCCATTATTTTAATATGTGGACATAACAATAATTAAAGCAATGTTTCTAATAACTAGTAAAAATCACAGGTTATGAACCAAAATCCGGAGTATAAAATTGGTAGGTATGCAGCATAATATTAAAATATTATAATATTTATCAAAAAATAATAATACGGTGGCAGTGTCGTTATTGGGAGAAAGTATCCAAGGTCTAGACAGAGAGTATTTAGGCCACATTTTTTGAGAGGTTTTTAAGTATTGTTATAAAGTGATACACAGAGTGTAAAAGGAAGAAATGACAAATGAAAAAACTTTGGTTCAAATCAATATTTACATTTCCCTTTTTTTTATTTAAACAATTTATTGACTATTGCGCTACACATATAATTGTGTAACATTTTTTTTTTTTAATACTTAAGAATTCAAATCCAGAAAATTTTAGAATAGCCAATTTGTATATCTAGTTTTTAGACATTTTAAATCGTAAAACATTTATTTCAGTCATGTAGTTTATTTCTTAAGATTTTTTTATAATTTCAAATTTTAAAGTAAATTAACTATCATTTGAAAAGTAATAACTTTTAAAAATAATATATAGAATTTAAAAAGTTCTAAATCAAAAATGCACTTAAAATATTTTAAAAAAAGTCGGTATATACTTTTTGATTTTGAAAAGTACAACTATTAAATAAAAGTATATATTTTATACAATATTATACATATATCTACAAATCCACCCCATGTAATTTTTGAAGCTTATTTCTATGTCAGTTAAATATATAAAATTAAAAAAAGGCGAGAAAGTGGATGTCGCTCTGCTGTACAGTAGGTTACAAGTGGGTCCCTGTATAATGGATGTTATTACATTTAAATTCAATGATATAATATCATTGTATAAGAAAAACGATTCTGAGAGGATACGGTATGTCAGTGTAGGTATAAGACATATTATAGACTCATCTATGGTATTAAAAAAAATTGACCTATAATAGGTACCTAAAATAAATTAAAAATTAATCATATCACAATATCCATTAAGTACTTATAACGCGTTATACATCAATAACAATAAACCGTGATACTATCATAGATATATAGTTGTATACTTTAGAAGTTTCAATTACCCACGAATAATATTATACAATCATAACAAAATAACTAAAATAGTTATTCTAGGTTTTTATTATGTAATTTCGTACAAATTTAAACTTAAAATGGCTATAAAAATAAACTGTGTCTATGCATATATATTGTAGATTTCTTGGTAACAGACTTAACTACTTAAGTGGAATCTTGTTAAATTTACAATCCTTAAATCTAAAACATGAACATTTTATACATTTTTAACTACCAAAATAATAATTAAATTTTAAATTTGATAAATTTTGTCAAAACTCAATCTTTAAATGCTTCTAAAAAAAAAATTATGAATACCTATGCGTTTTTAATATTTTTCAACTGTTATTGTAACAATATATCAGGAGCCTTGTATTAAATTTTTACACTTTTTGGCCCAACAGATAAAACTTGATTGATATTGATAGGAAAAAAAAATTGAAATATGAAACAGGAAATGGTCCGTAAACAGCTCAAAACAAGTCAGAATATTTTGAAAATTTTATCAAGTATAAAAATTGATAAAATAAACATTTACTAAAACGTTCATGTATCTACAGTTATTCGTTTTTAAATTAAACAAATAAGATAATCGCTACATGAGAAATCGATTGAATATCCAATATTGTAAAAATTTGAATTTCAAAAGCTGATAAAAATTTAATTTGACGTTCCGGTAGAGATGTTTTTATTGATAAAGGTAGACAAACTTATGAGTAATCTTGTATTACATTTTCAAATCTTAGATTTAAAAAGAAAAATTTTATGAATTCTTAACTCAAAATAATTTGCTAATTTTCGTGATTTTTCCATATTTTGTCAATTTTTGAACTTTAAATGCTTATAAAAAAAACTGTGACTAAGGATTTTTAATACTTTTCAAATGTCATTGTAACAATATAGTATAGGAACCTTGTATTGACTTTTCAAGCTTTTTACCCAGCAAATAAAGTTTTTTTGACATTCATAGACAAAAAAACTAATACAATCGGAAACTGAAAATGTCCCTAAACAGTTCAAAATATTTTAAAAAATTTATCATGTATAGAAAATGGAAATATAAACAACCAGTGAAAATTTCACTTGTCTACAGTCATTTATTTTAAAGTTACAAAAACCAAAATCGATTTTGTAAAATAACGATTTTGCGTAAAAATTTCCGTTTTTCCTTAATTTTTATTTTGTTTTTCCGGGCGCTTTTGAAAACGATTGGGAATTTTAAATTTTGACTTCCTAAAAGTACTGACTAGATTCACTTTCAAATCGAACAAGATACTGAAGTGGAAAATTGAAGCATTATTTCGGCTAATAATCGTGTACACAAACACAAAAAAAAATACCTTCATCGTTCCACTCAGAATCTAAAATGAATGTAATTAAATTTAGGACGTGAAATTAATTAAAATTTAAATCTACAATTATTACCCATAACCCATATAATAATATGTATCTAAATATCTGATTATTAAGAAAATATTGGGTAATGTCGTATGATGTAGGACTTATTACATAACATACACTTTAGTACTATTAGTAGTACCTACTGTGATAAAATAATAAGTATATAATAGTACATTTAAACATAATCTTTTGAGTATTATTGATTGATATTTGTATATTGCACAAAAACGTATGATTCATGTATTATAAATAAAACCTTGAGCTATTCCTTATATTTATAAAAATATTAAAGTTTTTTTTATGTAGACCAAGTACTTAAAAAATTATACCGATATGAAACATCTTAAATATTTAATGAAAATTGTATTTATAGTGTTGATGTAAATTTGTTTTATATTAGACAACAAACAATCTCCAAATTGGCCTTCGGAGGGACAAATTATATTCAAAAAATTTTATCTACGATATGGACCAGATACAGCATATGTTTTAAATAACCTCAATATAAACATAGAATCAATGCAAAAAGTAATTTTAATCGTTGTAATATTTTATACGATTAAATAGATCACACAAATTGTTTTTTTATATACTTAGGTAGGAATCGTTGGTAGGACTGGAGCAGGAAAATCGTCTTTAATTTCAGCCTTGTTTAGATTAGCTTTTAATGAAGGTAATATCATTATCGATGGTATAGAAATTCATGGACTTGGTCTAAATGAGCTGAGGTCTAAGCTTTCCATAATTCCTCAAGAGCCAGTCCTGTTCTCGGGAACAATGCGCAAAAATTTAGATCCATTTGATGAGTATCCAGATCACATACTTTGGAATGCACTAGAGGAAGTAATTGACTTTATTGTTTAATATTATGTTTGCATTAACTCGTCTAAAAACAGCAAATACAACAATAACATTTTTCATTGTGTAAGGTCGAACTTAAAAACGTTATTGAAGAATTGCCAAATGCCCTCGACTCAAAAATGTCTGAAAATGGTTCCAATTTCAGTGTTGGTCAAAGGCAACTAATATGTCTTGCAAGAGCTATAGTTCGAAATAATAAGATTCTCGTTTTGGATGAAGCCACAGCTAACGTTGATCCACAGTACTGAATTAATACTATTTTTACTTTCTAATTAGACATAAATACAGATCTCTTTTTTAAATTTCTAGGACAGATGCATTAATTCAAATGACCATTAGAACCAAATTTCGAACATGTACAGTTTTGACAATTGCACATCGTTTGAACACTGTTATGGATTCGGACAAGGTCTTGGTTATGGACAAAGGTAAAATGGTCGAGTTTGACCATCCTCATAATTTGTTGCAAAATAAAGAAGGAGTATTTTACAAAATGGTGGAACAAACAGGATCGGCTACATCTGATTTTTTACACGGAATAGCTGAAGAGGTACACTACTTATAATAATTATATTTTTACTACTGAATGAAGTTTGATATGAATTTATGAACTGTGTTTGCATATTATTTTTATAGAGTTACCATGAACTAAGTTTGCGGGGGACAGAACCGGCATCCGAGTCTTTTGTCAATGAAGCAGACAACATTTCAAAGAAACAGGAATAATAATATTTTTACAGTATCGCGTTATAATGTCATTACACTTACAAGTTACAACCCGAACTAGATACGTGAACTAGTATAATTCTAAATCTTAAAATATATTGACATAAAATGTGTGATGAGGGTTATCGCGTATGACTTTTTGTATATTGTTTGTTTGTTTTAATTTACCATCCTTCCTAATAATTAAGTAGGTACCTATGTATTATAAAAGCATAATATCTTAACAATCGCAATTAGTACACAGCTCTTTTCCTCGGTTTATTTCTTTGCATTAATGTGATATGCATAGAGACCCCTCCCGTTCGTCCTATTGGTTTCTTTAGTGTCTTAGGTTTCTTCAAAATATCAACTCTGAAAAATCACGAAACTATAAAACTATATGATGTCCCTATATAAATCGCTACATAATAAAATAGACTACCATCAGTTATCAGATACAATAAATCATAAATACAGAAGAAATTAAAAAAATATTTTTTATAGATTATGTTGAAGTTGAATATTTTTTCTCTCCAGATAATGCTTTTACAGAGATTAAAAAATTTTACTAATTTAGATTTGTTTTATTATCCGTGTTTAATTTATTAACTTTTCCTAACAACTATTATACCTAGTACATGAACTTGAATTATTTAGTATTTTAAGAAAATAATTTATAATAGCCTATACTTTTTGATAAGTTGTGAACTATTACTACCTATTGTTACTTTTTTTTTATTAGTTTATGAGAATATAAGAACTATTAACCATTAATATTCTTTGTTTTTAATAGCCATATCAAGCTAGTTGATTTTTATTATAGATATTATTTAATAGTTTCGTTATCGATTTTTTTTTAAGTGAATTATTTAGTTAAATGTTTACAATCCTATGCAATATTTGGATTACCTCACTGACTAAAAATATGATATTTATATAAGCTGATAACCGTTTTTTGGTTAATGTAAACGATGATTGTATTGATTTTACAATGATGTGTGTTTATTTTTAATTTTAATTTTTTTTTTTTTTTGTGTCCGTGTACACGAAAAGTAGTCGAAATAATGCTTTGATTTTCAACTTCGGTATCTTTTTCGATTGGAAAGTGAATATTGTTGGCGAATTGAGGAGGTTAAAATAAAAAACTGCCAATTATTTTCAAAAGCTCATGGAAAAACAACATTAAAATTAAGGAAAATCGGGAATTTTTACTCAAAATCGATTTTGGTGTTTGGTGTAACTATAAAACGAATGAACGCATATACATTACATTTTCACTGGTTGTTTATTTGCATTTTATTTGTATTTTGTATTTGCATTTTCTATACACTATACAATTTTCAAAAAATGTCTATTTGTTTTGAACTGCTTAGGGACATTTTCAGTTTAAAATGTTATTAGTTTTTAGATTCTGAGTGGAACGATGAATGTACATATTGATTTTACAATGATGTGTGTTTTTATATTTTTTTTTTATTTATTATTTTTTTATTTTTTTTTATTTTTGTGTCTGTGTACACGATAAGTAGTCGAAATAATGCTTCGATTTTCGACTTCAGTATCTTGTTCGATTGGAAAGTGAATATCGTTGGTGCATTGGGAGGTCAAAAATTAAAATTCCCAGTACTTTTCAAAAGCGCCAAGAAAAACAAAAGAAAATTAAGGAAAAACGGGAATTTTTACGCAAAATCGATTTTTCAGAAAATTTAATTTGGTTTTTGGTGTAACTTTAAAACAAATGACCGTAGATACATGAAATTTTCACTGGTTGTTTATATTTACATTTTCTATACACGATAACATTTTCAAAATATTTTGATTTATTTTGACTGTTTAGGGACATTTTCTTTTTTCATTTTTTTAAATTTTTTTTTCTAGAAAATCATTAAAATTTTTATTTGTTGGTTAAAAAAACTTGAAAATTTAATAGAAAGCTCTTAGTATATTGTTTCAAAAGCAGATGAAAAATATTAAAAATCCTTAGTCACAGTATTTTTTTATAAGCATTTAAAGTTCAAAAATGACAAAATATGGAAAAATCACGAAAATTAGCAAATTTAGTCAAAGGTTCTCATAAAAGTTCATACTGTAACCAAAAAATCTAAAAAATATATTAACACAGTTATTGTTTACAAACATTTTAAATTCAAATTTTTACGAAATTACATATTAAAAAACCTAGAATAACTATTTTAGTTTTTTTGTTGTGATTGAATAATATTATTCGTGGGTACTTGAAACTTCTAAAGTGTACTGTTATATATCTATGATAGTATCACGGTTTTTGTTGATGTATAGAGCGTTATAAGTACCTAATGGATATTGTGATATGATTAATTTGGAATTTATTATAGGTACCTATTATAGGTCAAATTTTGGTTTAGTACCATAGATATGTATATAATGTCTTATACCTAGACTGACATACCGTCTCCTCTCAGAATCGTTTTTTCGCTGTGTACGGACATTGTCAGTTTTCAATATTTATTTTGTTTTTTTTCTATTAATAGTTAATTTTATTAGTTGGGTAAAAAAGCTTAAAAATTGAATGGAACAATTTTTTTTATAAGCATTTAAAGTTCGAATTTTGACAACGTTTATAAAATTCTAAATTGTATAATTATTTTGTAGCTAGATATTTATAAGATGTTCAACTTTATAGATAAGATTGAAAATTTAAAACAATATTCCAAGTAAATAGGTTATATATAAATTACTTTTGTCACCTTAATATCATCAATTAATATACTTAGTAATATCATAGGCTGACTGACCGTCTTCGCTCAGAACCGTTTTCTGTACAATTATATTATATCATGAATTCACCTTTTTAATTGACTATATGTTATAAGTCCAACCCTAAAAACTACTACCTATAAATCGGACATTTACAATCACCCAAAAATTAACATAGTCCTCAAATTTGATTAATAGAATAATAATATTTTATAGCAATTACCATCTTCTTTTAGTAAATTAATAAAATAATAATGAAACAGATAGTGTACTTAATTTATTTAAATGTTTAAATATTATCCAACAAGCATAATTGATAAATATTTAATAGTTTCGTTATCGAATTTTATAAGTGCTTTTTAATTACATTTTTACAATCCTATGCAATGTTTGGATTACCTCACTGACTAAAATATGATATTTAAATACTCTGATAACCGGTTTTTTTTGTATATTTTAATTGACTAAAAGTTATTTATTGTATACAATTGCTTTTGGTGAGAATTATTATTTTTTTTTTATTATTATGCTGTAAGATGTAGTTATTGGTAGTATTGTGTAAGCATTTGAAGACATCATAGTCCTCAATATTACTATATAAAAGGTATTAAGAAATTTCCCAAAACGTACAATAAACGTTTCATAAATTTGATGTTTAAATTGAAAAGTTAAAATTATTTTATTGTTTTTTTACTTTGATCCCGTGATACTAAATACATTTATTTTACACATAATATGGTTTATTAGATAGTTTTTCTTTTGGCTCAAGAAAATTACCGGGGAACTTTAAAATGATACATCAAAGTCAAAACCTCATTCAAAAATTTGCATTATTCTTCTGACGAAAATTAACATAATTTAGATACTTTTGAAGTAAAATTAACTTGATGTTAACACTTAAATCTTGAAAAAAAAGTAACTTATTAAGTAAATAGTTAATTTGAAAAAAAATTAAAAGTTATCTTAATTTTAACTTTTAATGAGCCTTGGTAAAAAGTAATATTTAAGGGTGGCGTTGTTGTAAAAAAAACGTATACATCTTATGTTCATTTAAAGTCTGGTCATGTTATAATATAAAATCGGGAAGGAAAATATTGTTTAGTTCTTGCAATTCGTATGCATCCCTATTTTTAACCTATGAGCTACAGCGGATGTTGATACTCAGCCCATATTGAAAATATTAAATAGTTTATGAAATAATTAAAAGTACACAACTATAATCGTTAATTGGTTGCCACTTGAGGTAATCGTATAATCTGATGTTTCGATGTGTGAGACTATGTGAGACTCCGTCTGTCGAGACTCAGACAGAGTAAAAATAAATAAGTATTGTAATTAGTTGGTATTTTTTAATGGTTCGTTGGAAAACAAATCAATGTTGTTCGTTCGTTATGTTGCGAGCTTAACAACTCAATCAGTACATATTATGTTTGATGATACAAATAATCCTTGTAAGTCGTATAATGTGATTATTTGATGCTAAATATACCACAATAAATATATTATATAAATGTATAAAACAAAAACATTTTAATGAAAAATACATATTTGTGTTTATTTGGTTAAAAACAACCAAATTCAAATACAATTTTAATTTATTTCTTAGAACCGATAAAAACCTAATAGAACCGGAACACTTAATGCTTATTAATGCTTATTTTAATGCTTATTTAAATAGAATCTGGTTCGAAGCATTGTAAAATATGGGTTCTAAATTCCAATGGAGGCTTCGGTTCTTCGATTATATCCAGGAACCTGTTGTTCCGGTTCCAGTCCCTAATGCTCAGAATTCACTAGTAAAATAATGTCGTTGGTAATGATTAATAAATAAATTGAGAATATCTTTTTTTTCATTATACTATTTACAATCCATACAGTTACTACCAATGGTGAATCTACAGGGGGAGTCATTTGGTGGCAGGGGGAGTCATTTGGTGGCAGGGGGAGGTGCAGGGTGTACATTTGCACCAATTTTTTTTTAAAACGCCTTCTTTGGCCTGCCAGCAATAAATACAAGCGCCGATATACCCAAGTGTCTTATATTATATATATTTTATATTTTTTCAGTACCTATTAAAAAAAAAAAATGTATTGTACTCATGTTTAATTTCCAAGAATGTGATTTTGTGGTCCCACAGTATTATAATTGATAAAATTATAACACAAACATTGTGAAGAAGGGTAGGTATACCCATAAAATAGATTACTGGTTTTATAAAGCTAGCTATTGTTACGTACGGCCCTTTCAGGATCCAAGCGATGATGTAGTTTGAAATAATAATACTAATTTCAAAGTAATCAAATGTGTTTTTAATAATTTAGAACAGTTTAATTATGTACGGATAGTAGTATAATGTAGAATATAATATGATTCCGTGGTAGTAGCGGTGTGTAATGGCTGGTGAAGTGACTTCGGTCTTGCTGGTCCAGGTACATCTGATCAGGCTGTGCTCCTGTTTCCCTTATATATTATGCTGTCAGCTCCTTTGATCTGGTCAGCATACGGAACTCGCAGGCGCCTTGGATGTGGTCGTGAAAATTGTTGTCGTTGTCGTAATGAAGAAACCGCCGCCTCGTGTTCATAGATTGTTGTAAGATTGCCAAAAATGCTTTTACAAGGAGAACCGCATAATAAATAAAAGCGGTTTACCTTCAGTTATACTTAATACATATTAATACATGCCTATATTACACTATATTATTTATATACTTTGAGTATGTAGGGAGAAAAAATGTGTAGGTTAGGTTCGGTTAGGTATTTTATTATAAAGGTGTTTTATACCCATACATTTGTTTACCAGGTGTGAATACCACTGTACATTGGTATCCACAATATAAAATAAATAGGTACATTAAAATTTAAAAGTACCTTCATATAGTTCGTCAAAAATAGTAACATTATTGTGATATTTTCATACTAATGTAAGTGACATATTAAACAAATTATACAAATATTCTACAGTTTTTTGTCCCCACTTGACCTCCCCCCCCAAAAAAAATCCATGTTTTCCATGTGGCCTGGTAACGATTTGAATGGCCTGCAAACGTTTTCGCACCAACAAAAATGACGCCCCTGTTAGGGGGGATATGTGATATGAGGGGAATAATTTTTTTTTTATTCAGACTAAGTCAACTAAAGTATTGTCATTATTTTTAGTCAATTGAATATTACAACAACTAATCCCCACCATGACTTATCGATACTGTCATGATTGATAATAACAAATCTACTAGATAAACGACGATAAACTTTGGCTCACTTTAACCATTAGCCATTTTTCTTGTAATTATTAATTGGCACTTGACTCACTCATCTTTAAACTATAAAAGACTATGCAAATATACTTTGTGTTTAGTACCTACTATGTCATTGATTAAAATATATAATAGTTCGTTCATATCGTCATAGTAGTATTATTTGAGAATTATATACTTATATATACTTTAAAACTAAAATTTTAAACGCATATAGTTAAATCTTAAATTTAGGCGTATAATATAATATTCGTTTTCGTTATATTATCATTAATTGTATATGAATAAACTTGTGTTAAAATAAGTGTGTAACTACTAACTAATTTTTAATCGATTATAAGCTGTTCAATTAATTAAAGTTATTACAATAAAAGTATTTAAACATTATAGTTTGACTTTTATACGTGTCTCTGTGCACAGCTGAATCCTGAGTACTATATTTTATTAGTACAAGCTTCAAGACAGTTATAAATTATTACTTACGTACTTTTATTCGGTGAGTGTTTTGATTTCATTATTAATGTGTTACCAATTGCTTAATTTGAATCATTGAGATTAGGTAGGTACCTAGTTTGATTAAGTATTAAAACTAGGCATTGAAAACAACCTAACAAATTATTTATTTAATTAATGTGCTTAGATTATTTTTTGTTACGCTTACTCGAAAATCACAGTCAATTTCAATAATCAATTAGCACGACAGTGTTTTATCAAATATATAAAAAAAAAAAATGTAAAACTGTTCTAATTACTAAAATAATTTTTTGTGTGCAGTTATCAAGCTTACATAACTATTAGGTATATAAAAAGTGGACTAGTTAATCATAGTGAACAGTAAATATGCCTTAGGAAATGTACCTCCTAATCAATTGTTCGAAATATTTAAATACGTCATATTTTTTAAAATGTATTCCGTACTCAAATAGCATATACTTAGTCTTTTAACTTACTAAAATATTTCAATATGTTGAGTTTATATTGTAATTTGTCAGTGCCTACTGACTACCTATTGGATAGGTTCTAAATTTAATATAATATGTTGTAATCGCATACGTTGTGTGTTGTATGTATTGAAACAGTGATTGTCAAACTGATGAGGAACAAAATCTCCCAATGGCCTTTTTTTTAAATATGAACTATAGATTAGATATAGCTATACAACGGTACCAATAAATTTTATTTTAATGATAGAATAGTGTATGTTAAAAAAATCAACACCATCCCCTCCCCTATTACTAAAGAATTTGACCACCAGTGTTGAAACTAATTCAAATATGTCCTATTAATATATTTTTTATGTTATATTTTATTTTAGGTTTAACATGGACTCTGGTAATAAATATGAACGACCTTCACATCCTAGAGCCAAAGCAAACGTCCTTGAAATAATCACATTTGGGTAAATATTATATTATGATATATTTAGATTATGATCTTATAAAGGTATTAAAATTATAAAAGTTTTATTTTCATCTACCTATTAATAGTTGTGCTTGTAATATTGATAACACCTACCTAATAATTAATATTCACAGTATTGTAGGTATAGTGAATAAATAATATGTATAGTGAATTTAAATGTATACCTATTAAACAGATTTATTTTATATTTAATACATTTGTCTACATTTTCTTCAGATGGATTTACAAACTCTTCAAAACTGGATCACAAAGAGATTTAGAAGTTAATGATTTGTATGCAACACTAAATGATCACAAGTCATCATCACTCGGCAGGGGATTAGAGGAGTAAATATATTTATAATACAATAAATATTATTATTATTATTATTATTGTTGTTATTATTTATTAATTATTGATACTGTATTTAATTGTATTGTGTGTTTGAATATTATTTATTTTAATTATTAATTAGGTAATTTGATTTAAGGAAGTGGATCGATGAGCTCGCCAATGCTAAACAGGCGAAACGATCGCCAAGTTTAACAAAAGCTTTATTCAAAATGTTTGGATTCAAGTTTTTGTTTTTAGGATTTCTACACTCAATCATCGAAATTGGTCTAAGGTAAACATTTTGTTTTACAATATAATAACTGTCGTATAATATGCAAATTACTTCTGATATATACACAATACACATGAAACAAAACATATAAAAATATAAAATACAATATTAGTATTTAGCATTATATTAAAATCAGAGCTGTTATATATGGTGTTTGCATCTTATATCAAACTCATATTTTACTTGTAGTTCGTCTTTTTATTAAATGTCGTAGCTTAACATAGTTATATTTATAAATGCTGACTCTAAAAACCTAGTAATTATTACTAAATATGGACTATTTCTTAATCTAATTTTAAATTCCAAATGGTCCTTAATTTAATGTTAATTTCTAAAAAATATTATCTAAGACGTAACATTCATATTTTAAATCTCTTTAACTCCATTTTTGACCAAATAGTTTCCATATTGGTAATCAATAATCATTTTTAGAAGTTATAAAAATACTCATAAAGATTCTTGCTTTTCTTGAAACTTATTATTGTTAAATTAATAATACATGTGTTATATTATTACCACAAATTCTTTATACAAATAGAATGATTCAACCATTACTCATCGGTGGACTGTTATCATACTTTAACCCGAATTTGTCAAGCGAAACACCTAATATAAACCAAGCGTACATATATGCAACATTATTGACATTAAACATGTTCGTTACATTAGTCTTTTATCATGCAATACAAATTGAAATTTTACATTCCGGGATGAAGATGCGTGTGGCCTGTTGCTCTTTAATATTTAGAAAGGTAAATATGCTTTAAAAAATAAATAAATAACATTATGAATAAATTGCGTTGGTATCATTTAATCTCAACATAATCTATGCAAACATATTTTATTTTTTATTTAAATAAACATAAATTAAGAATTTTAAAAACGTGTTTACAACTCTATATTGGTAAACACTTATCTATATATCCTAATGTTATAAAAACATGTATTATCTCGAGTTTCTTCTTTACTCGATCGATCATAACATTACAACTATAATATAATAAGTAATAAATATAGAAAATTTCCAAACATAAACGTTTACTTACAAAATGAAATTTTATTTTACCCAGGCATTGCGACTAAGTAAAACGGCTCTTGGTGAAACTACTGTTGGTCAAGTAGTCAATTTGATATCAAACGATGTAAACCGATTCGACACTGTAGTAATTTTTCTCAACTATCTATGGATGGGTCCTTTACAAACAATTTTAGTCACATATTTTTTGTGGCAAGAAATTGGAGTTTCATCCTTAATTGGAGTAGCCATATTACTCATGGTTATTCCAGTACAAGGTTTGTACAAAACATATATTCACAAAAGTTCCATTTACCTATACCATTAATACCTATCGCCGTCATTAATGTTATATTTATTTTCAGGTTGGATAGGAAAGAAAATATCTGTATATCGATTAAATACAGCCGTTCGGACGGACGAGAGAGTACGTTTGATGAATGAAATTATATCAGGAATCCAAGTTATTAAAATGTACACTTGGGAAAAACCTTTCGCAAATTTTGTAGAATATGCAAGAAGGTTTGATCTAGAATCTAATAGATTACTTACTTGAATAAATAATAAATAATTATAATTTATAACTGTCGTTGTAGAAAAGAAATAAATCAGATTAAAGGATCATCGTACTGCAGATCTGTAATGTTATCTTTTAGTGCCTTCCATACTAGGATTGCAATGGTTTTCAGTATATGTGCATATGTGTTACTTGGAAACTATATCTCTGCCCAACAAGTAAAGCTAATTGTGTAATTAATTAGAAAGGTTTAAAAATGCTATTTATAAATAATTAGTTCAACCCGTTTAGGTATTTGTCATAACTTCGTATTATACTTTATTACGGAACACAATGACAGGATTTTTTCCTCAAGGAATTGCAATAGTAGCGGAAATGCGTATATCGATTCAACGACTCCAGGTAACTATCCACTTAACAATAATAATATAATATAAAGTATATCAGAAAGTAAAAAAATAAGTAAATATAATATAAGAAACAAATTGCTTAAAAATATATCAGATATATAAATAATATGTATTGTTTTAGAACTTTTTAATGTACGAAGAAAATATAAATCAAATAGCTTTCCCCTCAAAATCCGATAAGAAAGCTGTTAATAGTAACATAGAAGTCAAAACTACTAATCAAAATTTGTCATCTATCAATGTAAAATACAATGGCAATGGATCACCTCAATTAAACAACATTGGAATCGTTGTAAACAATGCTACAGCTAAGTGGACAGAAGCTCAAACCGAAAACTCTCTCGATAATATTAATCTAACTGTAATACCGGGTCGATTAGTTGGAGTGATCGGTCCCGTAGGATCTGGAAAAGTATACATAAATGAATACTTTATTATTTTAATTGCTTGTAAATATCATAAAAAATGTATTATAAAAATTTCAGAGTTCATTATTACAAGCGATTTTACGAGAACTACCACTATCCGGAGGAAAAATAACAGTGCAGGGTGTAGTTTCTTATGCATCTCAGGAACCGTGGTTATTTGCTGGTTCTGTACAACAAAATATTCTATTTGGTTCAACAATGGACGTTGAGCGTTATAAAAAAGTAAGCATCTGTAATGACCATTTAAATGTGTTTAGTCGAATCTTAATCTCTTATTGTTATTTTCTAATTTAAAAATAGGTTATACAAGTGTGTGCATTAAAAACTGACTTGGAACAGTTTCAATATGGTGATAAAACGATGGTGGGAGAAAGAGGAATTTCTCTCAGTGGTGGACAAAGGGCGAGAATAAATTTGGCACGGTAAAAGAAAACAATTTTTTTTTTTTTAGTAATAAATTAATAAAAATAATTTTGTTAATATCATAATACCAGGGCTGTATACAAACAAGCGGATATTTATTTATTGGATGATCCTCTATCAGCAGTGGATGCTCATGTTGGCAGGCATTTATTTAGAAAATGTATCAAAGGTAATAATATTTAAAAAATATTGTTGTAATACGTATTGACATTTTATTTCTATTTAATAGGTTACCTTAGAGATAAAACTTGTATTCTTATTACCCACCAAATACAATACTTGAGTAGTGTAGATCAAATTATACTCATGGATAAAGTAAATATAATACCTATAGAAAATACAACTAGTCAATACATTTTTTTGTAGTTTTATATTTAACATAATTAATGGTATTCCAGGGAAATGTTTTAGCTGAGGGTTCGTACCAAGATCTTCAGAACTCTGATTTCGATTTTACGAAAATTCTCGGGTCACCTGCAGTAGAAACAACAACTCCATCTTATAATGAAAATATTCCCAAAAATACAAGTCCTATAAGTCAAAGAGTAGCTTACAGTCGACAAACGTCTATACAAAGTATGGCATCATCGGTTGGAGATATCCAATTCAATGAATATCAAGAACAGCCTGCTGAAGTAGCTGAAACTCGTACATCAGGAAGTGTTTCAAAAAATGTTTATTCATCCTATTTTCTTGCCGGTGGAAGTGTTTTTAAAATATTCTTCTTCTTTACCATATGTATACTCACTCAAGTACTGGCATCAGGTGGAGATTTTTGGATGACCTATTGGTATGGTATAACGTGTTTCTAATCTGCTGAAAAATATTATTTGGTATTGTATATTTTTTAGGGTAAATCTAGAAGAACGTGTTTTTTATAGAGTGAAAGATGTTTCTGGCGATCCGTCTACGCAATTATTATGGTGGTCAATTACTCGAGAGACATGTTTCATTGTTTTTGGAGTTTTAACTTTATTGTTGATAGTTGGAACTATCATCAGGTCCCATACATTCGTATCAGTTAGTATGAAATGTTCAATGACTTTGCACAATAAGATGTTCAACTCTATAACAAGAGCTACAATGTCTTTTTTTAACACAAATTCATCAGGTAATGAAGTAATACATTTAAAAATTATTTCCATATATTGTGTATAATTGTTTATTTTTATTATATAACAAAGGACGTATTCTTAACCGATTTTCCAAGGACATGGGAGCTATTGATGAGATATTATCAGCAGCAATAATCGATTGCATACAAGTAATATATTTAATATATAGCTATATTTGAATACTGCAATATTTATAATGATATTATTTAACCTAGATTGCATTATTATTACTGTCAATTGTGATAGTTATTGGAATTATCAATTTCTACCTTATGATACCTACTTTTTTCATTGTCATTTTATTTTACAAATTTCGAGTATTTTATTTATCAACGTCTCGCAGTATCAAACGGTTGGAAGGAGTTAGTAAGTACAACAGAAATTAATTTGATTATTAATATTTCATAACAGAGAGTTTAAAAAAAAGAAAAATATTAATTTATGTTGTTAATGTGTAGCAAGAAGTCCCGTATTTGCCCATTTTAATGCATCACTTCAAGGTTTAACTACAATAAGGGCATATGGAGCAGAACAAATTCTGTGTAGTGAATTTGACAACCATCAAGTTCGTGATGAATATTTAAACATTATTCTTTAATCTATATATTATATATAATATTATCATTCTAGGACCTACATTCATCGGCTTGGTATATATTTATGTGTTCGAGTAGAGCATTTGGATTGTGGTTGGATATGGTATGTTTTGTCTATATAACAATTGTAACATACAGCTTCTTGGTAATCGGAAATAGTAAGTTTAAAATAATATAATATATGATTATGACAAAAGATAATATTTAATAATTTATCAGGAATAAACTTTATTTTTAAGAAATAATAATCATGGTATAATAAATTATTATAAAAACAAACTGAAAAAAATATATTTATTTTATAAAATAGGTAGGTAACATAGTAAATATTAAAACTAGTCAATGGAACCCACTTATCTAGGCATGTTTCTTATAAGTAAAAATATTCAATTAAGTTCAATACTAATTGATTTTATTTTATTTTATTTCAGCCACATATGGAGGAAATGTTGGTTTAGCTATTACACAAGCAATTGGTCTGGCTGGGATGTTCCAATATGGAATGAGACTATCAGCCGAATTAGAGAACCAAATGACTGCAGTTGAAAGAGTACTTGAATACACAAATGTCCCACAGGAAGATGCTCTTGAATCATCGCCAGGTAATAATATACAATTTTAATACGTTTTGATTACCAGCTATATAAAGATATAAATGGTTAAACTGATATTTTTACTTAGAAAAAAAACCACCTACGGAATGGCCTTCGAATGGACAGATTGTTTTCAAAAACTTTTATCTTCGATATGGCGCTGATAGTCCATTTGTAGTCAAAAACCTCAATATAAATATCGAATCAATGGAAAAAGTACTACAGAAACTAGTAACTAACGATATCAATTAATATTAATATTTATCAATTTATTCTTTAAGGTAGGAATCGTAGGAAGGACTGGTGCTGGAAAATCATCGTTAATTGGAGCATTATTTAGATTAGCCATTAATGAGGGCAATATCATCATCGACGATATAGAAATACATGATATAGGACTTCACGACCTGAGGTCTAAGCTTTCTATCATCCCTCAAGAACCTATTTTGTTTTCAGGAACAATGCGAACCAATTTAGATCCATTTAATGAATACCCGGATCATGTTCTTTGGAATGCATTAGATGAAGTAAACATTTTAGTTCAATCTTTGATTCTCATAAATAATATATATTATATTAATTATATTTTTAATTGTTTATTTTATAGGTGGAACTAAGATATATTGTTGAAGAATTACCCAATGGTCTGAATTCATTAATGTCCGAAGGTGGTTCCAATTTCAGTGTTGGCCAAAGACAATTGGTGTGTTTAGCTAGAGCTATTGTACGAAACAATAAGATTCTTGTAATGGATGAAGCCACTGCCAATGTTGATCCACAGTAAAATTATACAATTTAATAAATAATAATATATAATATTATATTATATAGCACGTTCTGTTTTATAATTACAAATACATATAAATATATATTTTTTTTTTTTTTTTTGTAGAACTGATGCATTTATCCAAAACACTATTAGAAATAAATTCCGAATGTGTACGGTATTAACCATTGCTCACCGTTTGAATACAGTTATGGACTCAGACAAGGTACTTGTAATGGATGCAGGTGTAATGGTTGAATTCGACCATCCACATAATTTGTTGAAAAATAAAAATGGATTCTTGTATAAAATGGTGGAACAAACTGGACAGACCACTGCAGAACTTTTACATACTGCAGCTGCAGAGGTATTAGATATTTTTATAGGCTAATAAATTGTATATTTAATATGTATTTAAAAATTTTTTTACAGAGTTATAACAAGATGATTTTAACGAAAGAACATCTTGTCAAATCGTGAAAAGAAAATGCTATTGATCTTCAAATTTTCATAAATTCAATCGTTCCTTAATCCTTATTTTCCGGTACGAAATAAGTATGGCAGCATCAATCCAACATTTTTCTAGTAAAGAGTGCTGTTTTTGAGCACTGACATTATACATAATTGTAATAAGTATTAGGTTTAGGTTAAATTGTAAATATTTATCTAATTGTAATTGTTAATTTAATAAACTCTAAAAATGTGTTCAATGTAATAATGCATTTGTCATTTGTCATATTATATCAATAATTATCATGTACCTACCATAAGACTTTGTTGTTTATTTGTCTACTAAAAAATATTTTTAATTAAAAATGTTTTCTTATATTATTATAAAACTGAAAAAACTTCAAGATTGAAAACCTTTATGATTCATTTTTGGTCCGACCGTCAGAAGTTTAAAATTAACAAAATCATGTCATAATTTATTATAATTTTCTCTTTACGCCCAGGATATGTCCACCAATAAAACTAACCAACAACACAATTCCTACTGTATCCAAAGTAAATATCTAGACTTAACTTTTAACAAGCGCCTGGGCTCCTTGCCTTAATAATCTAAACATAAATAAACAACTATTTCCTGACTATTCCTTCTTCGTCCTTTCATCTGATCTAAATTGTTAATCAACTGTAAACTCGCAATAATATATAAAGCCATAATAAGACCCGCCTGTAGTCCGGACATATGGAATCCAAGTATATCACTGATCAGCCAAATCCTCAAATTTTATAACGCTCCAGGTGTTACAGTCCATTTTCTTCGTCAATTTTTCTCCCCTCTATTGTACATAACAATTAACAACAATCTCCACAAACACCTCAAAGTTAAAACACTAAATCAGTTAACAGAAACTCACTATACCACACTTCTTCAAAGAGCTTAAAATCAAACTTCTGTCTTCTCGTACCATCCCCAAACATTATAAGCAGACTGCTAAAAAGATACTAGGGGGCAGTAGGGGCCTACAATAGACCTGCCAAAATAAATCTACTGGACGGCACTGTATTGTTTGCTTCTCCTTCTGTCATTTCTGTTTTTTAATTAAGTCACAAATTAATTATTTTAAATAAGCGTTTATGAATTATAGTTATGTTTTTAAATAATAAAAACACACATCATTGTGAAATCAGTACAAATTTATAGTTCCGCTCAGGATTTAAAAAAAAAATTAAAAACCAGTGGATTGTATTCCTCGTTTAAATCGTTGTCATTCAGGTACTTCATATTTTAAAAGTAGGTTTGCTACCCACTACAGTATTACCTACCAATTGGCTATTACATACGTGACATCGACAATAATATAAAATTGTGTTGCCGTGTTGTGCACAAACTACGCTTGTAATGAATAATTAAACTTACTATCAGTTATCGCGTAACTATGCTTAACATATTGTATTAATAATATGTATTCATATTCTATTGTTGCATACTATTACGTGAAATTCTAAAATTTAATTCCACTGTGAGTTCAAATCTGCCTTACAATGTATATTTCAATTTACAATATTGTTTTAGTTTTGCGGCAATAGCACTGTTATATTATGAATTTACCTACTGTTTATTTGTATACGTACAGAAGCTTTCAAGTCCTTTATAAAGATTATAAATTTATTGAAGATTGTAAATACAGATTTGGCGTTTAAACTTTGAAGTATAACTTCCGGAGAGTGATGGAAAAAAATTAATCATGAAATCGGCTGGAAGAAAGTTAATGATCTGTTGGGCATTCTACGTGGTTTCCTGTATTCCAATCTCTTTTAATCTTCTATTATTTTATAGAAGTTGGAAACGATTAGACGAATATTAACACTCTCGCACATATTGCATATAAATATATAAAAAGCCGCTCTGCTGTACAGTAGGTTACAAGCGGGTCACTGTATAATGGATGGTATTAAATTTGAATTCAATGATATAATATCATTGTTTAAGAAAAACGATTCTGAGCGGAGACGGTATGTCAGTCTACGAATGAGACTTACTAAATATACTTATCTATGGTATTAAAAAAAAAATTGACCTATTATAGGTACCTATAATAAATTCCAAATTAATCATATCACAATACCCATTACGTCAGGAGTCTCCAAACTACGGCCCTCGAACAAATTTTAACCGGCCCGCATAGGACGAATAGGTAAATATAGATAAAAAAAATTATTTCAAAAATGTATTTATATTATATTATATTTATACCTATTTATTTGTATTTAAGTATATTGTAAAGTAAACAATATTTTATACAAAAATATAAAGTAAACATATTATTTATATAGGTAGGTACCTAATATATTATCATAAAATTAAAAATTATATGTGTAATAAACTTTTGGCCCGCTAAGAGCATTTGATTTTTTTTGTGGCCCTTGAATAAAAAAGTTTGGAGACCCCTGCATTAGGTACTTATAACGTGTTATACATCAACAACAAACCGTGATACTATCATAGATATATAATAGTATACTTTAGAAGTTTTAAGTACCCACGAATAATATTACACAATCATAACAAAATAATTAAAATAGTTATTCTAGGTTTTTATTATGTAATTTCGTAAATATTTTAACTTAAAATGAGTATAAAAAAAACTGTGCTTATGTATTTTTGAGAGCTTTTGGTAACAGATTTCTAATTTCTACTTACGTGGAATCATGTTTTAAATTTTCATAATTCAGATTTAAAAGTTGAACATTTTATAAACTTTTAACTACAAAATACTTTAATACTAACATTATCTATTTCCCTAAAGGCTAAAATACACACTTACTACTAAATATATACAATAATTTGGATTACATTTTTTGTCCAACTTAAAATGTTTGTTTATTTAATTATTACGGATAGGTAAATGTGATAAAAGTATAATTTTAAGTTCTGATTGATAAGTAAAAAAAATATTTTATGGGAGTGCTCTAAGACAATATAAATTATAGGTTTCTAAACACTTGGATTAACTAATCCAATAACATGTTTAATACATTTAATACAATCGGATTAATAATAGTATAATAGTTATTATGCAATGGCAATTCTACGTACCTAAAGTTATTCATATAATTATAACATGTGACAATAATAATTAAGAACTCATGAGCTATCTATCAAAATATAAGTACTTAGATATGAAGTTACAACAACTTTTCAAAGATGTGGGTACAGACAAATTATGTTATATATTATTTAGGACTTAGGTACATAATATTATGATTAATTTAAGAGATTAAATCAATTAAATTATTAAATATTATTTGTTTTGTTTTTTTTTTTTAAATGCTTACAATTTATTTACATTTATTATTAACAATTAAATAAAAATGGTTTGAAATTTGTATTATACGTAATGTATGACCTTTTTTGATGCTATTGTAAAAAACAATTCATTAATCATATTTAGTCATATTAAATGTGCCCCCCCCCCCATTGGGCTTGCATTGATTGCAAAGGAAAAAGTAATAAATCAATTGTTTCTATTTTCCATGTTTATATGATAAATGAAATGTTATACCAAAATAAATAAGAATCTTAATAACATAAGTAGCGTCTGAATGACGGAATGTATCACTATTATAAAATATATGTCTATGAATGACATCACTTCATTATATTTAAATTTCTAAAAGCGAGTAAAACTATAGTTTGCAATAAGTTAATCTTATTAGGAATTTTTTTTTTAAAGTAGAGCAATATAAGGCATGAACTCATTATTTACAATTGATTACAAATAATTAATGGTATTTATGCACTTGAATCAGGTACTATATCTATCCATGTCTTAGTTACTATCATGTACTGCAACTATACAGGTATTGGATGTTATTACTAAACAAGTATTAAGTATATAGCAGTTAAGTAACAAAAAATAAGATATATTCGAAAAAAATTCTGGAAAATGTAAGTAGTTTCTTTTGTTTAGAACACATTTCTCTGAGTATTATATACTTTAATTCTGAAAAATGTGTATTGCACTATTGCTATTAATATTTATTAGGCTATAATAAACCATACCCATAATAATATGTTCTTCATCAATTTATCATAAATATTTCAGTTCAAATTAGACTCTGAATTGTATTATGGTGAAAAAAAAACCTTATAATTAAGGGGTATGGATAGTATTGAAGAATAATATGGTTTATTAAGCGGTTTTAGAGTAAATTCAAATATTATCAATATTGTATAAGAGAAGTTAATCTATGGCCGTATTAAAATCAATTTCTGATATTGTAATTACTAAACTCAATAATTCAAATTCCAAAAATAAAATATCACAAGTATTAAAGCTAAATATTGGACTTTGAAAATAAAATATCGAAAATCGACTCCTATACAAGCCTAGATAAACTTTTAACACTATTGTAGAGGTTCATTGTTCATTGTTTTGAACTTACCTATACTCCAAGTACAAAATTTGATTTCAGAAAGGTTTTTAATCATAATATGTAAAATGAATTTGTATTATTAAAATATGCATCGATATCTCTATTGATATAATATGATGATGAAAAATATATAATCCTTAAATTTTAAGTTATTATTTATAACATAGTCATGACAATATGATATACTTACAATCTCTAAATCCTTTTCTTCTTCTTCTTCTTTGGCTTTTTACAGGCCTTTAAGGCCCATTGCCGCAACAACATATTGTCTCCAATCTTCTCTATCTTGTGCTGTTTCTTCAGCATTCCTTACTCCCAGCATTTTCAGGTCTTCTTTTATTCTATCTGTCCATCTTTGTCTAGGTCGTCCTCTGGGTCTCTTTGTGGTTGGTTTCCATGCAGTTATATGTCCGATTAGTCTTTTTGATCTCCATACGTGTCCGGCCCAGCCTATTCGGGCGCTTTTCAAGATCCCAACGATATTGGGTTCGTTATATAGTTCTTCTAAATTTTTATTGCTTCGTGATTCATATTCTCCTTCATAGTTTTTCTTTGGGCCAAATATCTTCCTCAAGATCTTTCTCTCAAACACTTCTAACTTTTTTTCATTTGACTTTGTCGTCGCCCAAGTACTGCTTGCATACAGAGCTACTGGTCTAACTAGAACTTTATATAATGTTACTTTGGATTTTCTTGATAATAGTTTTGACTTGAACAATGGTAATAGTCCATAGTAACACCTGTTCGCTGCGATGAGCCGTTTTTTCACTTCTTCGTGGCTATTAGAATCTTCATTAATATCTGCACCTAAGTATTTAAAATTTCCTACCCTTTCAAACGTGTACTTATTTACTTTCAAGGGGTCTGATCTGTGATTGTGTCTAGATACTATCATGTATTTTGTCTTTGTCTCATTTATTTTTAAGCCAATTTTTTTCCCTCCTTTAGCAATATATCTGTTGTGTTTTTTAGGTCGTTAACTGTTTTGGCTAATAGGACTATATCATCAGCGTAAGCAACAGCTGTTAGATGTTGATTGTCTTTTATTTCCATGCCCTTTGCTTGGGATATTACTGTCCTCATAACTGATTCTAAAGTGATATTGAACAGTGCTGGTGATAGAGCGTCACCTTGTCTGAGTCCAGTCGTCACCGGAAACTCCTCAGATAATTCTCCTCCAAAACTAATTTTACTCTTTGAATTATAAGTACACGATTTTATTAATCTGGTTAACTTGGCTGGTATTCCTAACTGGTCCATGACTTCAGATAATTTGTCTCTGTTGATTGAGTCATTAGCGGCTTTGAAGTCAACAAATAGTAAATAGGTATCTTTATTGTATTCGTGACTCTTCGCAACAACTTGTTTTACGATGTGTATTTGATCTAATGTTGATTTTCCTAACATAAGACCAGCTTGGTATTCTCCAATTATTTCTTTGATGTATGGGTTTATTCTAGTCAGTAGTATGTTGGACAATAGTTTATATGAAGTATTGAGTAGTGAAATCCCTCTATAATTTTCACACTCCATGATATCTCCTTTTTTGTGTATAGGGCAAATTATGGATATACGCCCTGCTTCGGGTATCTCCTCTTGTTCCCAGATTGTGTTCATAAGTTTGTGTAGCTGGTTCAACAGACCTTGGCCTCCCTTTTTTAGGCATTCAGATACTATTTCATCATCTCCCGGTGCTTTCCCGTTTTTAGCATATCTAGCCCTATCTTCACTTCTTCTTCTGATGGTTTTTCAAGCAGCTGTTCTACAGTAGAATGTTGAAGTACGGTGTTATTTTCATTTGATTGGTTTAACAATTTTTCGAACATATCTTTTAATTCATTCAATTTCTTTACTCTCCGTTAGTAATGATCCATCATGTTTCTTCATTACTGTTGGTCTAATTTGATATCCATGTTCAATTTCATTTGCTTTTTCGAAAAATATTTTGGAGTTGTTATTCCTGTTGTTTTCTATGGTAGGTATCCGTTCTTTTTCCCATAATCTCTTATTCCTTCTGATAGCTTTTTTTGCATCCCTTTGTTTTTGTGCTAGTAGCCTTTTAAATCCTTTTACACTTATTAAAATATCTTTTATTCATAATAATTAATTAAATTCTTAATTTTGTTTAAAATATTACTAAACATTGCACATATTATTATTTTTTAATATTTTAGACTCAAAATGGATGCTACTTACAAAGAAGAAAAACCACTCAATCCAAGATCAAAGGCTAATATTTTTGAAATTGTAACCTATGGGTAAACTTTTAATACAACTTTATATTTTAATTATAATTTATATTATGTGAAAAAAACCACAAATTATTAATGATTGTTAAAATTTTAAATATATATTCATATGAAATAGAATAGTTTTGTATAAAAAAAAGCATCCAAGATCTCTTGGACTAAATTACTTTAATTTATATAATATTTTTTTAACCTATTGTTATATTATGGTTTCCATAATATATCTAAGAAAATGGACCATTTTTAATCAAAGAAACCTCGAGTGTAACAGAAAGAACTGATAGAATTTTTGTACCTCCATTGATATTAGTAAAATTAGTAATTAAGTAAATTAATATCTATGAATATAATAAACTAATAAATTGTTTATCAATCTATTGTTTGAATTTGATTGAAATATTATGCTTATTTTTAAGTATAGGTACCTACTACCTATAATATTATGTTATAAAAAAAATTTGAATTTAAAAAGTTAGTTGTTATTCGTATTTTTCAATTATCTCTGTTACACTCTGCAGGCACCTATGTAAATGTTGATCACCAACTTTTGTAACTTACCTACTTGCTTCGTTTTGGTAGGTACCTACTATCTAATCATTCCTAAATTTTACCAATATATCATCCATTTTCCCTTTTCTAACAGGAGTCCGCCAGAGAGCTTATCTATTATATTACATACAGCTGCAGATCTGATAATCATCACCTCCTACACCTAAGTAGCATACCTATATTGCAGTCAATAAAAAATAATAAAAATATATACTTAATAATCACATGCAAATAAAGCTAGAAATTACTAAAAACCTTTCAATAAATATAATATTACAACCTTAAGAATATATTAAAATAAACCTCCTTATGTGATTTTTACAATATTTCCTATTAGCACAAATGCTAAAATTGTACTTCCCTACTTGTTAAAAGACATTCATAATTAACCAATTAAATAAGCTATTTAATAGAAATATCTAAAAAATAAAAATTGCGTTGAATGATTAATATCCCTTTAACACATTTTTATTGTTTAAAGGTGGATTTTAAAATTTATCAAAAAAGGATTAAAACAAGAATTTGACTTGGTTGACTTGTATAATGTTTTGGATGATGATTCGTCAGCTTTATTGGGAAGTAAATTACAAAAGTAAACAGTTTATTATCTATGTGTTTATACACAAGTTTTAATCAATATATTAGAAAATATTATAAATCGATTTTCGTATTAATTTTTTTCTAGATATTGGGATGACGAATTGATAAACGCAAAAACTAATAACCGGAATCCTAGTTTTCTCAAGACGCTATTTAAAATGTTTGGCACAAAGTTTATGTTTTATGGAATTACTTTGACGGTAATCCAGATTATTTTAAGGTAGGTAATGTTTAGAATATAATTTATTAAAGGTACCTATCAAAAATATAAAAAATATAATAATATCATATAAAGATATAACTTTTTTTTATTAATGTTAAGAGGACGTCGCGTCGCTAATGTTGTCTCCGTCTTAAACACGTACGACATGGACAATGTTCGTTCACCAGTTTCAATAGTTTTCTGTCGGTTTTTATAGTAGAACGAATTTGCCTATTATCAGATTTTTAGGTAAGAACAATATATGAGGGGCGACATTTCAAAACGTACTATTTCCTTTGTTCAATCTTGATTCAAATCAATTTGAAAAATAGCAAATCGTGATTTCTCAAAAAGGTGTAAAATGGAAATAGTACGTTTTGAAATGTCGCCCCTCGTATGTGTTCTCTAGTTAGTTTTTCACGATATTACGATATTTAAATTAGTTAGTCAAGTGAGTTATGAGTATGTAAAATATTATTATTGGAAAATGCTCAACAATTAAAATATCGTAAAAAACTAACGACAGTACACAGACAGTACGACAGATATTGTCTAAAAGTTTGATAATAGGCAAATCGCTCTAATATCAAAACTAACAGCACAAAATTGAAACTGGTGAATGAAAATGTGTTATGTCATACGTGTGTAAGACGGAGACAATATTATATTATGCGGGCACGAAGTCCTCTGAAAGCCTCGGTATGTGAACCATTGGGTTGAATTTTTTTAAACTATTATATACCTATTTACAATTTACGAGTGTATGTTTTGTAAGAATATTAATTATTAAGACGACTATAGTTATTGATCCTTATTATTTTTGTTAAATAGCATAGGCATTTCGACTACGGTAGGACTAATAGTCAATCATTTTGAAACTAATACGTCATCTTTTGATCAAAATCCAGTTGGAGTATATTTAGCAATCGGATTAATTACTCTTTTGTTGATAAGATCAATTGCCTTTAATTCCTACAGCATGTCAATTGCACATATATCGATGAAAATGCGAGTAGCGACATGTGATCTGATTTACAATAAGGTAGGTTAGGTAATACTATACTTAAACTCTAACATATAATACCGAGCCTAAGTAAACATTTCCTAGAAAATAATGTTAACAATTATTCTCTATTGTATTACTTTCAAATTTCAATCAATATCACTATTATTAACAATGTATAATGTATATATTATATCTTACACAACTTGTATAGGAATATTAATAATTTCATGTAATATCATGAAATTTATGTTTGTATTATTAATTATTTATTATTATCTATATATTTATTTCTTACATAAGTAGTATTTTTTTTTTTATATAATTTATAAACTATTTTCAATTTTACACAATATAATTTAATGCGCCACTTAATAATAATAATAATAATAATAGACTATTTATCCAAAAAAAAAAGGTTTCGGATATAAATATATAATATTCTAAATATTATATTGATTATTGACTGTGTCAGGTTTTTCCCTTTTGATATATTATCCAGATAATAATAAATTACCAACTTTTAAAAAAATATTACCTATATAAAATTATAAGCATACAGTTACATATTTGACAATATAATTTATTTTATTAGGCATTGCGACTCAAAATAAATTCACTGGATCCGAGTACAACTGGACATATAATAAACTTAATATCAAATGATGTTAACCGATTTGATGTGTCTATAGTATGTATACCTTTTTTATGGCTCGGCCCTTTGGAAACATTTGTTTCTATTTTTTTTTTGTGGCGAGAAGTAGGTGTGTCATCAGTTATAGGAGTGGGTGCGTTACTCATATTTATACCATTACAAGGTTAGTAAAGAATAATTTAAATGTCGGTTAATATTTATATAAAATGTTATTTCGGTTTATATTTAAGTCTGGTTGGCGTCAAAGACATCTATTATTCGATTAAAAACGGCGAACCTAACCGACAAGAGGGTTCATTTAATGAATGAAATAATATCGGGATTACAAACAATCAAGATGTATACTTGGGAACCATTTTTTGATAATCTTACAAGACAATTAAGAAAGTAATTTATTAAAAAAATAACTTAAATTAAATAAACAAAATAAAAATATTTTGGTTGATTGTAGGAAAGAAATGACCAAAATTATTGAATCGTCGTACATAAAACGTATTTTGTCGTCGTTCTTTATATTTAACACAAGGATCGCATTGTTTGTAAACATTTTTTCATACGTTCTGCTCGGAAACTACATAACCGCATCAAAAGTAATGTAGTACCTACCTATTCATAATAATTTTATACATACTATTATGGGTAAACTTTAATACTATTATATAAGATTTAAATCTTATTTAGAACACAGAACTCACAAAGTCCAAATAGACAATGTTATAAGCTCCTGTAAAACAATGTCCTTAGGAGTACCGCAAGGCACAGTACTATCCCCATTATTATATATTATATACGTCCCTGCTTTATCGAACCTACAAATTGATGGTAGCCTATACTCTTATGCAGATTATACAGCTTTACTGATATCTGATAACACTTGGGACTCAGTAACAAAAAAATCAGAAAAATCCTTAAAAAAAGTCGTTACTTGGTTTTCAAATCATAATTTAACTCTTAATAATAACAAAACGGTCTTTATAACATTTTCAAATATCTCAAGAACATCACCAAACTTTTTTACTTTAAAGTCTCATGCCCAAAATTTTAATCAGAATATACAATGTAATTGCCCTATCATTCAAAGGACTAATCAAACCAAATACTTGGGAGTTACATTCGACCAACATCTACGTTGGAACCGCTGAACTTAATTTAAAATTACGAAAACTGTATGCCTTTTATAATATGGCTAAACACTTTCTTAACACACATTGGTTAAAAAATACTTACTTTGCCCTATCACAGTCCATAATAGAATATGGTATTATGGCTTGGGGAGGAGCTCCTCTAACATATACAAACAACTTACAAGTAGCCCAAAACACCATTTTAAAAATTATATTTCACACACCTAGACTTCAACCTACAAAACAATTATACTCAGGCACTAAACTACTATCCATTAAAAAATTATACCATAAAAAAACTTTATTCTACCTCTTTAAAAATAATCTAGCACAAACAGCCACACATAATCATAATACAAGATCTGAAAATCTAATATTTCCCAAAATAAACACATCTAAATACTATAACAGCTATCTCATAAGTCATAACGGGCTTGAGACTATATGAAAGGCTCCCTCCTATTATAACAAATTGTGATAAATTTAAAAACTTTAAATTTCTTATAAAGAGATGGTTATTACACAATGAACCAGCTATATGACTGTATTTTTTCTATATTGTAAAGTTATTTATTTTGTATTACACCTCGTTATATACTATCCTATTTTGCTCATATAATATTTTTTGTTTTGTTTTCTATAACTACTAGCGGCAATGGTATTTATCATTATATTCTTCATAATTTATTTTACTATTATATTCGTTCATTTAATTAACTAATTTTTCTTTTATTCTCTTAGAGACTCTCGCCCATCAAAACAAGGAACTTATCCTTAGTGTTGGGCGAAGCAATTTAATCACAAATATGTATATATATCTTCTGTTTCAAACAATTATTGCTGAATAAAGTATTTATTATTATCTATTATCTAAAACATGTATACAAAAAATTATAAATCAAATTTAAAAAATAGTAAAATAGTTAAACTGGTGTCAGTCTAATCTAATAGCGTGTATGGTATTATTGGGAGTTGTGTGTCAAATTCTTCCTTGTCAGAAATTAGAAACTTCTGTTCCATCTTTGATCGCTGACATGGTGTCGTCCATACTTCCATAGTCTTTTGTATAAGAAGTTTGCCACTTTGGGCAGTTTATTAGGTAGGTAGGTCGTGGTATGAAATTGTTCACAATCACAAAGTGTATAATGTATATTTATTATAAATAAGGTCCCATTTTCCTGATTCTCCTTGGACCACCCAACGCCTGATCTTAGTCTTGGTCTCTCTCTAGGCCTCTCCAAATTATGCCCTGCAGGTAGGTGTTCGGCTGGTTTCTCCAGCTCCTGGTTTCATTGTCTGATATTTGAATTAATATTCATTACCTAATAATTAGATACTTAATTCATAATTGTATAGTACTTTAATTTATTCTTATACAATTATCGATTCAATATAGTATCATATTATGTAATCAGTAAACAAATAAACAATATAATATCAAATCGTAATATTCTTAATTTAATTTAATTTCATATTTTATTAAATTAAGGTTTTTATTATAACAACATACTATACCATGTTGCGGTCGTCATTAACATTACTTTTCCCACCAGGGATAAGTTTAGCTGCTGAATTACTAGTTTCAATCAAAAGATTTGAGGTATGGAAGATAATTAAATAAAATATACGACATTTTTATTTATATTATTTAATAATAATTTAAATTAATTTATAGAATTTCCTATTACGCGAAGAGAAGGATAAACGACCAATAAGTCAAAAAAATACTACTACTTTGTTGGAAAAATCAAGTAATGGTATTGAAATGCCAAATAACAATAGTAGCAAACAAAATGATACTGAACAATTAAGTAATTCTAGTATAGTTGTATCGAACGCAACCGCCAAGTGGTCAGACAATCAAACCGATAATACATTAGAAAATATCAATTTAACTGTAAGACCAGGTCGTTTGGTTGCAATAATCGGTCCAGTTGGAGCTGGAAAAGTATGAATAATATAAATAACCTAACTTATAACCATTTTTCATCTTTCACACACCATTACATTTCATAGAGTTCGTTGATACAAGCAATTTTACAAGAGTTACCACTTTCTGAAGGAAACATTTCAGTGCTTGGAGTAGTGTCTTACGCATCACAAGAACCATGGTTATTTGCAGGTTCTGTAAAACAAAATATTTTATTTGGTTCACCAATGGATAAGGATCGTTATAAAAAAGTAAACTGTTTAATATAATTTAAACTTAAGAAACCAAAAAACTACTTTAGTATTTATTTTTTGTTTCATTGTGACTTAGGTTATACAAGTTTGTGCATTGAAAACTGATTTAGAACAGTTGACATACGGCGATAAAACAATAGTAGGGGAAGAGGAGTTTCTTAGTGGTGGACAAAGAGCAAGAATCAATTTAGCAAGGTAATGAGTTTATTTATTCTTTGAAAAATACTTAAATAGGTACTATTATATGGTGTAATATAGAGCAATATACAAACAAGCAGATATTTATTTATTGGATGATCCTCTATCAGCAGTTGACACTCGTGTTGGAAAGCATTTATACGAAAAGTGCATAAAAAGTATTTAAAAATGTTTAATATCGTATCTGACATCTGTAATTTAATTATTTTCAAATGTATAGATTACCTCAAAGAAAAGACTTGCATACTCGTAACCCATCAGATTCAATACTTAACTAATGTAGATCAAATTGTTTTGATGGAAAATGTAAGTATAATAATATCATATTATGTCATAATATGTAATTGTATAAGTGTAGAACGTTAACATTTCTACTTTTTATATTACTTTCTGTAATAGGCAAAAGTGGTAGCAGAAGGTTCTTATAAAGAACTTCAAACTTCTGGTTTAGACTACACTAAATTACTCGAATTGTCTACTGAAACCGCAGTTTTACCCGGTAATGATACTAAAATGGATAAATCTAGCCATAATAATATAGCACGGTCCATATCGTATAGTCGGCAAGAGTCTATCTTAAGTGTTGGGTCATCAATCGAAGAAACCAAATGTAGAGAAATTATAACTGAACCTGAGGAAGTAGCTGAAACCCGTTCTTCGGGAAATATATCATTTAATGTTTATATGTCATATATTTTCGCTGGTGGTCATTTGTGCAAAGTTATAAGTTTAATATTGATGTGTATCTGTACGCAATTCCTTGCATCGGGTGGAGAGTATTGGGATAACTTATTGGTAAGTGCCTAATTGTTTTCATAAACTCATAAATTATCTGAATATTCCTATAAAATGTTGGTTTGGTTTTAGGGTAAATTTAGAGAAACATGTGTTTGGTGCAACAAAACCTATCAATCAAAACAACTCTACGACAGTTGATTCTTCTGTAGAGCTGACGCAGTGGATTGTGTCAAGGAATACTTGTGTCATTGTCTTTGCAGCACTAACAATCTTAATCGTATTAGCTACCTTAGCGGAATCAACTTTATTAGTATCTCTATGCACTACGGCATCAACGAATTTACATAATAAAATGTTCAGTGCTATTACAAGATCAACAATTAATTTTTTAAATAAAAATCCATCAGGTAAAAAAATTTTTTAATTTTTTTTTTACTACTTTAACTGTAATTTTATTTCAATTAGGGCGAATTCTTAATCGTTTTTCAAAAGATATAGGACTAATTGATGAAATATTGCCTAATGTATTAGTCGATGTTTATACAGGTAAAATATAATAATATGATTTATATTTAAAAATATAGATATTGTATATTTACTTATTTATTTATAAATTTATTAATTTAATTTAATTATTTTATTTTATTTTATTTACTTTATTAGGTTGGTTGATGGGGCTGGGATGTTGTGGTGTGGGACCGTCAATCCTTATTAATCTACCAACAATAATTGTAATGATAGTTTTTGTTAAAATTAGATACGTTTATATGACTACAACTCGTAAAATAAACGTCTAGAAGGAGTTAGTAAGTTGCATAATTTACAATAATTAGATACTGTATTTTAATAAAAATATAAGGTTTAAATAATATAATTTGTATTAATTATACCTACTTTCAGAATCTGTATACAATTTAAAACTATTAAATCATAAACTTGTTTTGTCTAACAACTAGCTCGGAGCCCTATATATACTCACGTGAATGCATCTATCCTAGGACTGACTACAGTAAGATCATTTGAAGTAGAACAAATTCTTTCTAATGAGTTTGCAATCCACCAGGTAATATTATTTGAGATTAAAATATTTAATTTTTTCATGACCTATTTATGAAAAATTATTTTTAGGATCTACATTCATCAGCGTGGTATTTATTTATTGCTTTGGGGAGAGGCATTGGACTTTGGATTGATATAATTTGTCTATTATTTATAAGTACTGTAACGTTTTACTTTGTATTTGTTAATAATGGTAAGTTTATAAAAACATTTTTTTTTAAATTTGATATTAATAAAAAGTATATATAAATATTGGTAGTCTTTTATTAAGAATCACCAATAAAATTGTTTCAAAAACTATTAACATAATAATATTTTTTTACATAATTGTAAAGCGTTCGAAGCAATATTTTTTAAAACAATTAGACTTTTACTATTTTTATTGTTATCGTTTTTTTAAGTCATTAGTTTTCTGAATGACAACATACATTTTTAATTCCCATAGTAACCAAAGCTGAATATTTTAGCCTAAAAAAAAATTTTTAACATTTAATTCTTAAAATAATGATAAAAAAGTATTTTTCATAAAACTGGAATATTAATAGTAGGTAATTATAATCCACCGTTTCATAAATTAAATTGTGTTGCATTCAAAACTAATTAGGATATCGTTTCGATAATTTAAACATAATTTTAGATACCTATGGTGGAAATGTCGGGTTAGCTATTACACAATCAATTGGATTAGCTAGTTTGTTCCAATGGGTAATTAGACAGTCTGCGGAATTGGAAAACCAAATGACGTCTGTCGAAAGAGTTTTAGAATATTCAAATGTACCACAAGAACCAGCTCTTGAATCGCATCCCGGTAATAATACTGTTTGTACACTAATATAATATGAAATGCTGAAAAATTAATTTACAGATTAGTATTATTTTGTATATATGAATAAAATGATTTACAATATTATTTTAGACAAGAAGCCATCAAAAGTACGGCCACAGGGAAGGTCGAATTATATTCAACACATTTTATCTGCGTTATGAGCCAGATGCACCATTTGTTTTGAACAATTTGAATTTTAACATTGCACCTGCAGAAAAAGTAACATGCAAAATTAGATAATAATAAGATTAATAATTTAACTCCAGAATATACCTAACCGTATAATGATATTTATTTTCTTTAAATTATAACATAAAAAAATCGGTTTTTGTATAGAAAAAATGAAAAACTAGTTAATCTGTTCGCTATATATAATTTTGGTGGAAAATACCATAGTGGATTGTTAATCTGTGTTTCAGAATAGTTTTTGTAATAAATTGTATTAATAGTTTTGTATTTATTAAGGTTGGGATTGTTGGAAGGACTGGAGCAGGAAAATCATCTTTGATTGCAGCGTTATTTAGATTAGCTTATAACGAGGGTAACATAATTATCGATGGTATAGAAATACACGATTTGGGATTACACGACTTGAGGTCCAAAATTTCCATCATACCTCAAGAACCAGTTTTGTTTACAGGAACAATGAGAAACAATTTAGATCCATTTGATGAATACCCAGATCATGTCCTTTGGAAAGCTTTAGATGAAGTAAAATTTTTGTTTTAAATACTTACTTCTACGAGTATATACATAATACATAATATATTGATACGTTTACACTTTCTAGACATTAAAAAAATTATTCAATTATTATTAATTTACATAGTTAAATATAATTTTAAGGTGGAACTGAAAAACATAGTTGAAGATTTGTCAAATGGTCTAAACTCAAAAATGTCAGAAGGTGGATCTAATTTCAGCGTTGGTCAAAGACAATTAGTATGTTTGGCTAGAGCAATTATACGAAATAACAAAATTCTAGTGTTAGACGAAGCCACTGCAAATGTCGATCCACAGTAAAAAAATTGAATTTAAAAATATTATAACTTGTTAATTATTTACGATAACACTAAAATGATATTCCTATTTTCATATTTCAGAACTGACTCTTTAATTCAAAACACTATAAGAAAAAAATTTTCCGAGAGTACTGTATTAACGATTGCACATCGCTTGAATACAGTGATGGATTCTGACAAGATACTTGTAATTGACGCTGGGACAGTTGTTGAATTTGATCATCCACATAATTTATTGAAAAATGAAGATGGATTTTTCTACAAAATGGTAGCACAAACTGGACCAAACAATGCTCAATCTTTACACAACATAGCTTATGAGGTATTTATTTTCACTTGGAATAACTAATAGTGTATTGTACTTCATGAAATATTTTTTTTTAATATTTAAAGAGTTACAATAACGTACACAATATGCCAAGTGAACATCGATTGACAAGTATTAATGAAGATGAAAACTAAATATTAAGATCTCGAACGTTTGAGTTATAATTGTATACTATATTATATATAGTTATATGTACGTATAATCGAATAGATACTAATTACAAATTTACATTATAGTATTGTACAATAAATTAAAATGAACATTAAATTTGGTCTTTATTTATTTTATAACTAATTAGAAATAAAAATTTTATGAAAATATATTATTTTTTTTTTGTTTTATTAATATCTACAAGTGACCAAAGGTTGACAACTCACAAGTATTAACAAAATTGAAGATTTTAGTAAAGTAAATACATAATATCATTAATATTATTTTAGAATTCAAACCAAGTGAACGATAACATTTTTTAAATATTTTTACCCTTTTTCAGTTCTTTATCTCTTCATAGCCATGAGTAAATTTTGATTTTTTAAACTTTTTTAAATTACTAGTAAATAAGGTTCCGTATAAATGTCAATATAGTGTAAGTAATTTTTAAAAAAAAATGAGTGTAAAATCACAATAATTTTTCATGATTGTCTGAAGTTTGAAATTTTGCTAATTATTTTTCAGTAAAAATTGATAAAAAAATATCTTTTCATAGCTGACATTTGAAAATTTAATAGAAGATTCCATACAGTTGTTCACATCCAACAAAAAAAAATTTACCTGAAGGTTATATAAAACCATGAGTTATTTTCAATTGTATTAAACAAAAATAAACAAAGATAATATTCCAAGGATTATATTTTATAGGATACCGTCTCCGCTCAAAATCGTTTTTCGAGTTACCAACCTTTTTTTTCTTTTACGGGATTTATGATTAATAATTTTCAAATTACTTATTTATTTTACAAGGTTTAAAAAGTACAATTTATATTGTTTATAAATTAGTGAAAGGTTAGGACAGTGGTTCTTAACCTTTTTCGAATGACGGAACACTTAACATTTTACAAGATTTTCGAGGAACACAACCGTAAAATAAAATAGTAGTACATACATTTTTAATTTTTTAATATATTAAACAATGAATGTATAGCATAAAATTGTTTGCATGCCATACATGTTAGGATAATACTTTCGGTATTGACAGTACTGTATAAACATCCAAATTAAAATTGAACACAGATTATGTTTTTTTTGAAGGCTGAAATTCTTTTATTATGTAGGTATCACTCGTTTTTTGTACAAATCTAAAAAAACAAATCCATGACATCGATTTGAGGAATCACTGACTAGACTGCAGTTTTTACTTTATGTTTGTAACTCATTTCTAATTTATTATAGATATTATCAATATTTCAATAAAGGATCACTGCAACAACGAGGCAAGTCCAATTTTATCAATTTTTCAGGAGTAGCAAAACAAAATTCATTATCTCATTTACCCCTTTTGGAGGGAAATAATTCAGCTTGAGATATCTTTGGAAATAATAAAGCGATTTTTCTGATTTTGCTACCAAAATATAGTATTTCTTCCATAGAGTTTCTTCCATGGAAAAACTCATTTTTGATAAAAATGGACTTGACTTGTTGTTACAGTGAGCCCTTTATAAATATTAAACACATATAAGTTATAGTACAAATTAAGAAGGTACAGATACGTATTATTATATATTTACGTAAAATTATATTTTAACTTGTGTATTTATCATATATACAAAGGTGGGCATTAACTAGTTGAAAAGTTAAAGTTCAGTTAAAAAGTTAATTTTTTTTTAACTTTTTAACTTAACTAGTTAGTTTATTTTCTAATCAACTTATGTACTTAAATAGTTTAATTTACAATTGAAATAACTTAGCTTTTCTCAGTTGATTTTAAAAAATCCATTAAGTTAAAACATTTTGAAATTGTTCGTTTATACTTAAATATTACGAATTTCGAACGCTCGTAAAAATGGCAAAACTATACTCTAATATAGAACATTCCAAAGAAAATATAAAATTACTAAGCAAATTGGAGAAATTCAAATCCACGGAGAGCTTTATTACACATCATTTTTCTCGTAAAATCGCAGGGTTTTTGATTTTTTCGATGTAACTTGTTGTTACATTTTTTTGGTCATTGATCAAAAGCTTAAAAATTCAATAATATCAAATAAAACCAAATAAATTACATAAAAATAATAACGTTTATTAGTATAAATACTAAATGTAGGTACACAAGATTACGGAAATATAGCCATATATTTTATAATTTATAGGTAGGTATCATCTTTTTACATAAACACTTCTTTTGATCCAGGGCTAGAATTTTGACCGCAGGGCAGAAGTAACCTCTGTCCGCTACTGCAGATCATTGGCTATTAATTCCACAGTGGATTTTAAACGTCGCTGCAGTCTTGGCTCCCTCCCCTCTCGCCTTTATTACTCCTGTGTAATACGCCAAGGTGAGCTTTTGTCCTGAGTTCACAGCTCTTTTGTGTCCAGCTAGACGCCGTTTTGTTCGCCGGACACTGAACAAATCCTTGTTTTTTTGTCCTCTCGTTTGTTGAACTGTTTCGTGCATCGGCACCGGCTTCGGCTCTTTTCCGTGTCTTGCACCACGTCGTGGTCGTTCCCGTTTCCTCTAGTAATACTCGTTTTTTCCACAGCGGTTATATCACCGCTGTATAACCGCTGTGGAAAAAGCTGTAGGTAAAAACGAGTATTACTAGAGGAAACGGGAACGACCACGACGTGGCGCAAGACACGGAAAAGAGCCGAAGCCGGTGCCGATGCACGAAACGGTTCAACAAACGAGAGGACAAAAAAATGTCTGCCGGGCGAACGCCAAAAAAGGTGAGCCTAAACGGAGGATTTGTTCAAAGTGTCCGGCGAACAAAACGGCGTCTAGCTGGACACAAAAGAGCTGTGAACTCAGGACAAAAGCTCACCTTGGCGTATTACACAGGCGTAATAAAGGCGAGAGGGGAGGGAGCCAAGACTGCAGCGACGTTTAAAATCCACTGTGGAATTAATAGCCAATGATCTGCAGTAGCGGACAGAGGTTACTTCTGCCCTGCGGTCAAAATTCTAGCCCTGGATCAAAAGAAGTGTTTATGTAAAAAGATGATACCTACAAACCTCTCACAAAACTGAACATAATCTATGTTCGGTCTATGTCGGGAACACCGCAACAAAACATTCGCAGTGCAAAGGTCTTCGCCCGACTCCACAGTGTGCGACGACTAGGTCGGACAGCGCTTAGTATCACGTCTGTTGTTGCAGTATCTCCACATCCGCCTTTGGTAACCATGATGTCCTGTAAACCTGCACTGGTCGTCTCGTGCTCCAGCGGTTTTGCCGACTCGGAATCACCGATTAATTGTGTTTCTGAAGTGTTCGGTATCGAACTCAAATGCTGGGCGTCGAAATCGAGTGGCAGAACATGTGGTAAAGTCGACGTGAAGGGTAACAGGGAGTCGATGTCGCTAGCTCTTATAGCAGCAAGTCTCAATTCTTCACTCTCAGTCGATGATTCGGCCGATGGCGAATCCATCAAAACTTACATCTCGGTGATGGAAGCGACGGACGGAATCGCTTCTTGTGCATCGCCCATGGACTTTGTTTCGAATGCCATGTTTGGCATCGATTTGCTTCGCCTTTGAAAACTCTTGATATCGTCGATTTTTAGGGTTATCGGACGATTTCAAGCAGATCACTGAATACTTGCGTCATTGAAGAGGTTTCCGACAGAGGGACTTCACCAGAGGAAATCGACTGCAGCGAAATGTTAGGCAACGATGCGTATCGCCTGTGAATCTTCAAACTGGTGACCACACTCTCTTCCAACACTTTAGGCTGATTTTCCCGGAGGTCTTCAAAAACCTGGATCATGATTTCTGTGGCGGACTGTTTATTAACATCGGACGAACTCTTCACGGCTTCGTTAGTCGACATAATGTTGATCTGATGTTTATATATTATACAAAACTAAGGTACGCAATAAGTCTTGCACTGTATTATAATTAATGTTCGTTGTAACAAATATAGGTACTGATAGAACAGACTGATATGCAATTAATACGAATTATAAAACAGCTTCAGTGTAAATAATTTATTTACACTGAAGTTGCCCATAGAAACAATTATAATAGTTTTTTTAAAAAATGTTCAGTTTAGAAAATTATATTTTTAAAAGAATAAATAAAAAAAAGGATTGTATTTAACATTGGTAAATACTAAATATTTGTTAAAGCTTTATGGATTTTGATAAAAAGAAGGTGCTTTGCTGTACAGTAGGTTACAACTGGATCACTGTATAATGGATGGTATTAAATTTGAATTCAATAATATAATATAATTGTATAAGGGAAAGGATTCTGAGAGGTTTGTCTGAGACGGTTGTCAGTCTACGTATAAGACATATTATATACTTATCTATGGTATTAAAAAAAATTGACCTATAATAAATTCCAAATTTATCATATCACAATATCCATTAGGTACTCGTACGTGTTATACATCAACAACAAACCCTGATACTATCATAGATATATAATAGTGTACTTTAGAAGTTAGTTATAAGTTATAACTAAAATAGTTATTCTAGGTTTTTTATGTAGTTTCGTCCAAATTTGAACTTAAAATGACTATAAAAATAAACTGCACTTACGTATTTTTTAAATTATTTGGTAACAGAATTAACTACTTACATGGAATCTTGTTTTAAATTTAAAATCCTTAGATATAAAAGATAAACATTTTAAAAATATTTAACTACAAAATAATTGTTCAATTTTAAATTTCGTACATTTTGTCAAAATTCGATGTTTAAATGCTTATAAAAAAAAATTGTGCCTATGTATTTTCAATGTTTTTCAACTAATATTGTAACAATATATAAGTATAGGTACCTACTACCTATAATATTATGTTATAAAAAAAATTTGAATTTAAAAAGTTAGTTGTTATTCGTATTTTTCAATTATCTCTGTTACACTCTGCAGGCACCTATGTAAATGTTGATCACCAACTTTTGTACTTTACCTACTTCCTTTGTTTTGGTAGGTACCTACTATCTTATCATTCCTAAATTTTACCAATATATCATCCATTTTTCCTATTCTAACAGGTGTCCGCCAGAGAGCTTATCTATTATATTACATACAGCTGCAGATCTGATAATCACCTCCTACATCTAAGTCGCATACCTATATTGCAGTCAATAAAACGTAATAAAAATATTTACTTAATAATCATATGCAAATAAAGCTAGAAATTACTAGAAACCTTTCAATAAATATAATATTACAACCTTAAGAATATATTAAAAAAAACCTCCTTTTCATGTGATTTTTACAATATTTCCTATTAGCACAAATGCTAGAATTGTACTTCCCTACTTGTTAAAAGACATTCATAATTAACCAATTAAATAAGCTATTTAATAGGAATATCTAAAAAATAAAAATTGCATTGAATGATTAATATCCCTTTAACACATTTTTATTGTTTAAAGGTGGATTTTAAAATTTATCAAAAAAGGATTAAAAAAAGAATTAGACTTGGTTGACTTGTATAATGTTTTGGATGATGATTCGTCAGCTTTATTGGGAAGTAAATTACAAAAGTAAACAGTTTATTATCTATGTGTTTATACACAAATTTTAATCAATATATTAGAAAGTATTATAAATCGATTTTCGTATTAATTTTTTTCTAGATATTGGGATGACGAATTGATAAACGCAAAAACTAATAACCGGAAGCCTAGTTTTCTCAAGACGCTATTTAAAATGTTTGGCACAAAGTTTATGTTTTATGGAATTACTTTGACGGTAATCCAGATTATTTTAAGGTAGGTAATGTTTTAGAATATAATTTATTAAAGGTACCTATCAAAAATATAAAAAAATATAATAATATCATATAAAGATATAACTTTTTTTTTATTAATGTTAAGAGGACGTCGCGTCGCTAATGTTGTCTCCGTCTTAAACACGTACGACATGGACAATGTTCGTTCACCAGTTTCAATAGTTTTCTGTCAGTTTTTATAGTAGAACGAATTTGCCTATTTTCAGATTTTTAGGTAAGAACAATATATGAGGGGCGACATTTCAAAACGTACTATTTCCTTTGTTAAAATCAATCTGAAAAATAGCAAATCGTGATTTCTCAAAAAGGTGTAAAATGGAAATAGTACGTTTTGAAATGTCGCTTCTCGTATGTGTTCTCTAGTTAGTTTTTCACGATATTACCATATTTAAATTAGTTAGTCAAGTGAGTTATGAGTATGTAAAATATTATTATTGGAAAATGCTCAACAATTAAAATATCGTAAAAAACTAACGACAGTACACAGACAGTACGACAGATATTGTCTAAAAGTTTGATAATAGGCCAATCGCTCTAATATCAAAACTAACAGCACAAAATTGAAACTGGTGAATGAAAATTTGTTATGTCATACGTGTGTAAGACGCGAAGACAATATTATATGCGGGCACGAAGTCCTCTGAAAACCTCGGTATGTGAACCATTGGGTTGAATTTTTTTTAAACTATTATATATTTACGAGTGTATGTTTTGTAAGAATATTAATTATTAAGACGACTATAGTAAAGTTATTGATCCTTATTATTTTTGTTAAATAGCATAGGCATTTCGACTACGGTAGGACTAATAGTCAATCATTTTGAAACTAATACGTCATCTTTTGATCAAAATCCAGTTGGAGTATATTTAGCAATCGGATTAATTACACTTTTGTTGATAAGATCAATTGCCTTTAATTCCTACAGCATGTTAATTGCACATATATCAATGAAAATGCGAGTAGCGACATGTGATCTGATTTACAATAAGGTAGGTTAGGTAATACTATACTTAAACTCTAACATATAATACCGAGCCTAAGTAAACATTTCCTAGAAAATAATTCTCTATTGTATTACTTTCAATCAATATCACTATTATTAACAATGTATAATGTATATATTATATCTTACACAACTTGTATAGGAATATTAATAATTTCATGTAATATCATGAAATTTATGTTTGTATTATTAATTATTTATTATTATCTATATATTTATTTCTTACATAAGTAGTATTTTTTTTTTTTTATATAATTTATAAACTATTTTAAATTTTACACAATATAATTTAATGCGCCACTTATAATAATAATAATAATAATAATAATAGGCTATTTATCCAAAAAAAAAAATGTTTCGGATATAAATATATAATATTCTAAATATTATATTGATTATTGACTGTGTCAGGTTTTTCTATTTTGATATATTATCCAGATAATAATATATTACCAACTGTTAAAAAATATTACCTATATAAAATTATAAGCATACAGTTACATATTTGACAATATAATTTATTTTATTAGGCATTGCGACTCAAAATAAATTCACTGGATCCGAGTACAACTGGACATATAATAAACTTAATATCAAACGATGTTAACCGATTTGATATGTCTATAGTATGTATACCTTTTTTATGGCTCGGCCCTTTGGAAACATTTGTTTCTATTTTTTTTTTGTGGCGAGAAGTAGGTGTGTCATCAGTTATAGGAGTGGGCGCATTACTCATATTTATACCATTACAAGGTTAGTAAAGAATAATTTAAATGTTGGTTAATATTTATATAAAATGTTATTTCGGTTTATATTTAAGTCTGGTTGGCGTCGAAGACATCTATTATTCGATTAAAAACGGCGAACCTAACCGACAAGAGGGTTCATTTAATGAATGAAATAATATCGGGATTACAAACAATCAAGATGTATACTTGGGAACCATTTTTTGATAATCTTACAAGACAATTAAGAAAGTAATTTATTAAAAAAATAACTTAAATTAAATAAACAAAATAAAAATATTTTGGTTGATTGTAGGAAAGAAATGACCAAAATTATTGAATCGTCGTATATAAAACGTATTTTGTCTTCGTTCTTTATATTTAACACAAGGATCGCATTGTTTGTAAACATTTTTTCATACGTTCTGCTCGGAAACTACATAACCGCATCAAAAGTAATGTAGTACCTACCTATTCATAATAATTTTATACATACTATTATAGGTAAACTTTAATACTATTATATAAGATTTAAATCCTATTTAGAACACAGAACTCACAAAGTCCAAATAGACAATGTTATAAGCTCCTGTAAAACAATGTCCTTAGGAGTACCTCAAGGTCAAGGCACAGTACTATCCCCATTATTATATATTATATACGTTGCTGGTTTATCGAACCTACAAATTGATGGTAGCCTATACTCTTATGCAGATGATACAGCTTTACTGATATCTGATAACACTTAGGACTCAGTAACAAAAAAAGCAGAAAAATCCTTAAAAAAAGTCGTTACTTGGTTTTCAAAACATAATTTAACTCTTAATAATAACAAAACGGTCTTTATAATATTTTCAAATATCTCAAGAACATCACCAAACTTTTTTACTTTAAAGTCTCATGCCCAAAATTGTAATCAGAATATACAATGTAATTGCCCTATCATTCAAAGGACTAATCAAACCAAATACTTGGGAGTTACATTCGACCAACATCTACGTTGGAACGTACACACCGCTGAACTTAATTTAAAACTACGAAAACTGTATGCCTTTTATAATATGGCTAAACACTTTCTTAACACACATTGGTTAAAAAATACTTACTTTGCCCTATCACAGTCTATAATAGAATATGGTATTGTGCCTTGGGGAGGAGCTCCTCTAACATATACAAACAACTTACAAGTAACCCAAAACACCATTTTAAAAATTATATTTCACAAACCTAGACTTCAACCTACAAAACAATTATACTCAGGCACTAAACTACTATCAATTAAAAAATTATACCATAAAAAAACTTTATTCTACCTCTTTAAAAATAATCTAGCACAAACAGCCACACATAATCATAATACAAGATCTGAAAATCTAATATTTCCCAAAATAAACACATCTAAATATTATAACAGCTATCTCATAAGTCATAACGGGCTTGAGACTCTATGAAAGGCTCCCTCCTATTATAACAAATTGTGATAAATTTAAAAACTTTAAATTTCTTATAAAGAGATGGTTATTACACAATGAACCAGCTATATGACTGTATTTTTTCTATATTGTAAAGTTATTTATTTTGTATTACACCTCGTTATATACTATCCTATTTTGCTCATATAATATTTTTTGTTTTGTTTTCTATAACTACTAGCGGCAATGGTATTTATCATTATATATATTCTTCATAATTTATTTTACTATTATATTCGTTCATTTAATTAACTTATTTTTCTTTTATTCTCTTAGAGACTCTCGCCCATCAAAACAAGGAACTTATCCTTAGTGTTGGGCGAAGCAAATTTAATCACAAACATGTAGGTATATATATCTTCTGTTTCAAACAATTATTGCTGAATAAAGTATTTATTATTACCTATCTATTATCTAAAACATGTATACAAAAAATTATAAATCAAATTTAAAAAATAGTAAAATAGTTAAACTGGTGCCAGTCTAATCTAATAGCGTGTATGGTATTATTGGGAGTTGTGTGTCAAATTCTTCCTTGCCAGAAATTAGAAACTTCTGTTCCATCTTTGATCGCTGACATGATGTCGTCCATACTTCCATAGTCTTTTGTATAAGAAGTTTGCCACTTTGGGCAGTTTATTAGGTAGGTAGGTCGTGGTCTGAACTTGTTCACAATCACAAAGTGTATAATGTGTATTCATTATAAATAAGGTAACATTTGTCTGATTCTCCTTGGACCACCCAACGCCTGATCTTAGTCTGCTTATTTTTCACCACACTGGCCTCTCCAAATTATTCCCTGCAGGTAGGTGTTCGGCTGGTTTCTCCAGCTCCTGGTTTCATTGTCTGATATTTGAATTAATATTCATTACCTAATAATTAGATACTTAATTCATAATTGTATAGTACTTTAATTTATTCTTATACAATTATCGATTCAATATAGTATCATATTATGTAATCAGTAAACAAATAAACAATACAATATCAAATCGTAATATTCTTAATTTAATTTAATTTCATATTTTATTAAATTAAGGTTTTTATTATAACAACATACTATACCATGTTGCGGTCGTCATTAACATTACTTTTCCCACCAGGGATAAGTTTAGCTGCTGAATTACTAGTTTCAATCAAAAGATTTGAGGTATGGGAGATAATTAAATTAAATATACGACATTTTTATTTATATTATTTAATAATAATTTAAATTAATTTATAGAATTTCCTATTACGCGAAGAGAAGGATAAACGACCAATAAGTCAAAAAAATACTACTACTTTGTTGGAAAAATCAAGTAATGGTATTGAAATGCCAAATAACAATAGTAGCAAACAAAATGATACTGAACAATTAAGTAATTCTAGTATAGTTGTATCGAACGCAACCGCCAAGTGGTCAGACAATCAAACCGATAATACATTAGAAAATATCAATTTAACTGTAAGACCAGGTCGTTTCGTTGCAATAATCGGTCCAGTTGGAGCTGGAAAAGTATGAATAATATAAATAACCTAACTTATAACTATTTCTCATCTTTCACACACCATTACATTTCATAGAGTTCGTTGATACAAGCAATTTTACAAGAGTTACCACTTTCTGAAGGAAACATTTCAGTGCTTGGAGTAGTGTCTTACGCATCACAAGAACCATGGTTATTTGCAGGTTCTGTAAAACAAAATATTTTATTTGGTTCACCAATGGATAAGGATCGTTATAAAAAAGTAAAGTGTTTCATATAATTTAAACTTAAGAAACCAAAATACTAATTTAGTATTTATTTCTTGTTTGATTGTGACTTAGGTTATACAAGTTTGTGCATTGAAAACTGATTTAGAACAGTTGACATACGGCGATAAAACAATAGTAGGGGAAAGAGGAGTTTCTCTTAGTGGTGGACAAAGAGCAAGAATCAATTTAGCAAGGTAATGAGTTTATTTATTCTTTGAAAAATTCTTAAATAGATACTATTATATGGTTTAATATAGAGCAATATACAAACAAGCAGATATTTATTTATTGGATGATCCTCTATCAGCAGTTGACACTCGTGTTGGAAAGCATTTATACGAAAAGTGCATAAAAAGTATTTAAAAATGTTTAATATCGTATCTGACATCTGTAATTTAATTATTTTAAAATGTATAGATTACCTCAAAGAAAAGACTTGCATACTCGTAACCCATCAGATTCAATACTTAACTAATGTAGATCAAATTGTTTTGATGGAAAATGTAAGTATAATAATATCATATTATGTCATAATATGTAATTGTATAAGTGTAGAACGTTAACATTTCTACTTTTTATATTACTTTCTGTAATAGGCAAAAGTGGTAGCAGAAGGTTCTTATAAAGAACTTCAAACTTCTGGTTTAGACTACACTAAATTACTCGAATTGTCTACTGAAACCGCAGTTTTACCCGGTAATGATACTAAAATGGATAAATCTAGCCATAATAATATAGCACGGTCCATATCGTATAGTCGGCAAGAGTCTATCTTAAGTGTTGGGTCATCAATCGAAGAAACCAAATGTAGAGAAATTATAACTGAACCTGAGGAAGTAGCTGAAACCCGTTCTTCGGGAAATATATCATTTAATGTTTATATGTCATATATTTTCGCTGGTGGTCATTTGTGCAAAGTTATAAGTTTAATATTGATGTGTACCTGTACGCAATTCCTTGCATCGGGTGGAGATTATTGGATAACTTATTGGTAAGTGCCTAATTGTTTTCATAAACTCATAAATTATCTGAATATTCCTATAAAATGTTGGTTTGGTTTTAGGGTAAATTTAGAAGAACATGTGTTTGGTGCAACAAAACCTATCAATCAAAACAACTCTACGACAGTTGATTCTTCTGTAGAGCTGACGCAGTGGATTGTGTCAAGGAATACTTGTGTCATTGTCTTTGCAGCCCTAACAATCTTAATCGTATTAGCTACCTTAGCGGAATCAACTTTATTAGTATCTCTATGCACTATGGCATCAACGAATTTACATAATAAAATGTTCAGTGCTATTACAAGATCAACAATTAATTTTTTAAATAAAAATCCATCAGGTAAGAAAAATTTTTTAATTTTTTTTTTACTACTTTAACTGTAACTTTATTTCAATTAGGGCGAATTCTTAATCGTTTTTCAAAAGATATAGGACTAATTGATGAAATATTGCCTAATGTATTAGTCGATGTTATACAGGTAAAATATAATAATATTGATTTCATATTTAAAAATATAGATATTTGTATTATTTATTACACTTTATTAGATTGGTTTGATGGTGGCTGGGATGTTTGTGGTTGTGGGAATCGTCAATCCTTATTTAATCATACCAACAATAATTGTAATGATAGTTTTTGTTAAAATTAGATACGTTTATATGACTACAACTCGTAACATTAAACGTCTAGAAGGAGTTAGTAAGTTGCATAATTTACAATAATTAGATACTGTGTTTTAATAAAAATATAAGGTTTAAATAATATAATTTGTATTAATTATACCTACTTTCAGAATCTGTATACAATTTAAAACTATTAAATCACTAAACTTTTTTGTCTCAACAACTTAGCTCGGAGCCCTATATATACTCACGTGAATGCATCTATCCTAGGACTGACTACAGTAAGATCATTTGAAGTAGAACAAATTCTTTCTAATGAGTTTGCAATCCACCAGGTAATATTATTATTGAGATTAAAATATTTAATTTTTTCATGAAATATTTATTAAAAATTATTTTTAGGATCTACATTCATCAGCGTGGTATTTATTTATTGCTTTGGGGAGAGCATTTGGACTTTGGATTGATATAATTTGTCTATTATTTATAAGTACTGTAACGTTTTACTTTGTATTTGTTAATAATGGTAAGTTTATAAGAACATTTTTTTTTTATTTGATATTAACGAAAAGTATATATTTATATATTGGTAGTCTTTTATTGAAGAACACCAATAAAATTGTTTACAAAAACTATTAACATAATAATATTTTTTTACATAATTGTAAAGCGTTCGAAGCAATATTTTTTAAAACAATTAGACTTTTACTATTTTTATTGTTATCGTTTTTTTAAGTCATTAGTTTTCTGAATGACAACATACATTTTTAATTCCCATAGTAAACCAAAGCTGAATATTTTAGCCTAAAAAAAATTCTTAACATTTAATTCTTAAAATAATGATAAAAAAGTATTTTTCATAAAACTGGAATATTAATAGTAGGTAATTATAATCCACCGTTTCATAAATTAAATTGTGTTGCATTCAAAACTAATTAGGATATCGTTTCGATAATTTAAACATAATTTTAGATACCTATGGTGGAAATGTCGGGTTAGCTATTACACAATCAATTGGATTAGCTAGTTTGTTCCAATGGGTAATTAGACAGTCTGCGGAATTGGAAAACCAAATGACGTCTGTCGAAAGAGTTTTAGAATATTCAAATGTACCACAAGAACCAGCTCTTGAATCGCATCCCGGTAATAATACTGTTTGTACACTAATATAATATGAAATGCTGAAAAATTAATTTACAGATTAGTATTATTTTGTATATATGAATAAAATGATTTACAATATTATTTTAGACAAGAAGCCATCAAAAGTATGGCCACGGGAAGGTCGAATTATATTCAACACATTTTATCTGCGTTATGAGCCAGATGCACCATTTGTTTTGAACAATTTGAATTTTAACATTGCACCTGCAGAAAAAGTAACATGCAAAATTAGATAATAATAAGATTAATAATTTAACTCCAGAATATACCTAACCGTATAATGATATTTATTTTCTTTAAATTATAACATAAAAAAATCGGTTTTTGTATAGAAAAAATGAAAAACTAGTTAATCTGTCCGCTATATATAATTTTGGTGGAAAATACCATTGTGGATTGTTAATCTGTGTTTCAGAATAGTTTTTGTAATAAATTGTATTAATAGTTTTGTATTTATTAAGGTTGGGATTGTTGGAAGGACTGGAGCAGGAAAATCATCTTTGATTGCAGCGTTATTTAGATTAGCTTATAACGAGGGTAACATAATTATCGATGGTATAGAAATACACGAACTGGGATTACACGACTTGAGGTCCAAAATTTCCATCATACCTCAAGAACCAGTTTTGTTTACAGGAACAATGAGAAACAATTTAGATCCATTTGATGAATACCCAGATCATGTCCTTTGGAAAGCTTTAGATGAAGTAACATTTTTGTTTTAAATACCTACTTCTACGAGTATATACATAATGTATAATATATTGATACGTTTACACTTTCTAGACATTAAAAAAATTATTCAATTATTATTAATTTACATAGTTAACTATAATTTTAAGGTGGAACTGAAAAACATAGTTGAAGATTTGTCAAATGGTCTAAACTCAAAAATGTCAGAAGGTGGATCTAATTTCAGCGTTGGTCAAAGACAATTAGTATGTTTGGCTAGAGCAATTATACGAAATAACAAAATTCTAGTGTTAGACGAAGCCACTGCAAATGTCGATCCACAGTAAAAAAATTGAATTTAAAAATATTATAACTTGTTAATTATTTACGATAACACTAAAATGATATTCCTATTTTCATATTTCAGAACTGACTCTTTAATTCAAAACACTATAAGAAAAAAATTTTCCGAGAGTACTGTATTAACGATTGCACATCGCTTGAATACAGTGATGGATTCTGACAAGATACTTGTAATTGACGCTGGGACAGTTGTGGAATTTGATCATCCACATAATTTATTGAAAAATGAAGATGGATTTTTCTACAAAATGGTAGCACAAACTGGACCAAACAATGCTCAATCTTTACACAACATAGCTTATGAGGTATTTATTTTCACTTGGAATAACTAATAGTGTATTGTACTTCATGAATATATTTTTTTTATAATATTTAAAGAGTTACAATAACGTACACAATATGCCAAGTGAACATCGATTGACAAGTATTAATGAAGATGAAAACTAAATATTAAGATCTCGAACTTTTGAGTTATAATTGTATACTATATTATATATAGTTATATGTACGTATAATCGAATAGATACTAATTACAAATTTACATTATAGTATTGTACAATAAATTAAAATGAACATTAAATTTGGTCTTTATTTATTTTATAACTAATTAGAAATAAAAATTTTATGAAAATATATTATTTTTTTTTTGTTTTATTAATATCTACAAGTGACCAAAGGTTGACAACTCACAAGTATTAACAAAATTGAAGATTTTAGTAAAGTAAATACATAATATCATTAATATTATTTTAGAATTCAAACCAAGTGAACGATAACATTTTTTAAATATTTTTACCCTTTTTCAGTTCTTTATCTCTTCATAGCCATGAGTAAATTTTGATTTTTTAAACTTTTTTAAATTACTAGTAAATAAGGTTCCGTATAAATGTCAATATAGTGTAAGTAATTTTTAAAAAAAAATGAGTGTAAAATCACAATAATTTTTCATGATTGTCTGAAGTTTGAAATTTTGCTAATTATTTTTCAGTAAAAATTGATAAAAAAATATCTTTTCATAGCTGACATTTGAAAATTTAATAGAAGATTCCATACAGTTGTTCACATCCAACAAAAAAAAATTTACCTGAAGGTTATATAAAACCATGAGTTATTTTCAATTGTATTAAACAAAAATAAACAAAGATAATATTCCAAGGATTATATTTTATAGGATACCGTCTCCGCTCAAAATCGTTTTTCGAGTTACCAACCTTTTTTTTCTTTTACGGGATTTATGATTAATAATTTTCAAATTACTTATTTATTTTACAAGGTTTAAAAAGTACAATTTATATTGTTTATAAATTAGTGAAAGGTTAGGACAGTGGTTCTTAACCTTTTTCGAATGACGGAACACTTAACATTTTACAAGATTTTCGAGGAACACAACCGTAAAATAAAATAGTAGTACATACATTTTTAATTTTTTAATATATTAAACAATGAATGTATAGCATAAAATTGTTTGCATGCCATACATGTTAGGATAATACTTTCGGTATTGACAGTACTGTATAAACATCCAAATTAAAATTGAACACAGATTATGTTTTTTTTGAAGGCTGAAATTCTTTTATTATGTAGGTATCACTCGTTTTTTGTACAAATCTAAAAAAACAAATCCATGACATCGATTTGAGGAATCACTGACTAGACTGCAGTTTTTACTTTATGTTTGTAACTCATTTCTAATTTATTATAGATATTATCAATATTTCAATAAAGGATCACTGCAACAACGAGGCAAGTCCAATTTTATCAATTTTTCAGGAGTAGCAAAACAAAATTCATTATCTCATTTACCCCTTTTGGAGGGAAATAATTCAGCTTGAGATATCTTTGGAAATAATAAAGCGATTTTTCTGATTTTGCTACCAAAATATAGTATTTCTTCCATAGAGTTTCTTCCATGGAAAAACTCATTTTTGATAAAAATGGACTTGACTTGTTGTTACAGTGAGCCCTTTATAAATATTAAACACATATAAGTTATAGTACAAATTAAGAAGGTACAGATACGTATTATTATATATTTACGTAAAATTATATTTTAACTTGTGTATTTATCATATATACAAAGGTGGGCATTAACTAGTTGAAAAGTTAAAGTTCAGTTAAAAAGTTAATTTTTTTTTAACTTTTTAACTTAACTAGTTAGTTTATTTTCTAATCAACTTATGTACTTAAATAGTTTAATTTACAATTGAAATAACTTAGCTTTTCTCAGTTGATTTAAAAAAATCCATTAAGTAAAAACATTTTGAAATTGTTCGTTTATACTTAAATATTACGAATTTCGAACGCTCGTAAAAATGGCAAAACTATACTCTAATATAGAACATTCCAAAGAAAATATAAAATTACTAAGCAAATTGGAGAAATTCAAATCCACGGAGAGCTTTATTACACATCATTTTTCTCGTAAAATCGCAGGGTTTTTGATTTTTTCGATGTAACTTGTTGTTACATTTTTTTGGTCATTGATCAAAAGCTTAAAAATTCAATAATATCAAATAAAACCAAATAAATTACATAAAAATAATAACGTTTATTAGTATAAATACTAAATGTAGGTACACAAGATTACGGAAATATAGCCATATATTTTATAATTTATAGGTAGGTATCATCTTTTTACATAAACACTTCTTTTGATCCAGGGCTAGAATTTTGACCGCAGGGCAGAAGTAACCTCTGTCCGCTACTGCAGATCATTGGCTATTAATTCCACAGTGGATTTTAAACGTCGCTGCAGTCTTGGCTCCCTCCCCTCTCGCCTTTATTACTCCTGTGTAATACGCCAAGGTGAGCTTTTGTCCTGAGTTCACAGCTCTTTTGTGTCCAGCTAGACGCCGTTTTGTTCGCCGGACACTGAACAAATCCTTGTTTTTTTGTCCTCTCGTTTGTTGAACTGTTTCGTGCATCGGCACCGGCTTCGGCTCTTTTCCGTGTCTTGCACCACGTCGTGGTCGTTCCCGTTTCCTCTAGTAATACTCGTTTTTTCCACAGCGGTTATATCACCGCTGTATAACCGCTGTGGAAAAAGCTGTAGGTAAAAACGAGTATTACTAGAGGAAACGGGAACGACCACGACGTGGCGCAAGACACGGAAAAGAGCCGAAGCCGGTGCCGATGCACGAAACGGTTCAACAAACGAGAGGACAAAAAAATGTCTGCCGGGCGAACTCCAAAAAAAGGTGAGCCTAAACGGAGGATTTGTTCAAAGTGTCCGGCGAACAAAACGGCGTCTAGCTGGACACAAAAGAGCTGTGAACTCAGGACAAAAGCTCACCTTGGCGTATTACACAGGCGTAATAAAGGCGAGAGGGGAGGGAGCCAAGACTGCAGCGACGTTTAAAATCCACTGTGGAATTAATAGCCAATGATCTGCAGTAGCGGACAGAGGTTACTTCTGCCCTGCGGTCAAAATTCTAGCCCTGGATCAAAAGAAGTGTTTATGTAAAAAGATGATACCTACAAACCTCTCACAAAACTGAACATAATCTATGTTCGGTCTATGTCGGGAACACCGCAACAAAACATTCGCAGTGCAAAGGTCTTCGCCCGACTCCACAGTGTGCGACGACTAGGTCGGACAGCGCTTAGTATCACGTCTGTTGTTGCAGTATCTCCACATCCGCCTTTGGTAACCATGATGTCCTGTAAACCTGCACTGGTCGTCTCGTGCTCCAGCGGTTTTGCCGACTCGGAATCACCGATTAATTGTGTTTCTGAAGTGTTCGGTATCGAACTCAAATGCTGGGCGTCGAAATCGAGTGGCAGAACATGTGGTAAAGTCGACGTGAAGGGTAACAGGGAGTCGATGTCGCTAGCTCTTATAGCAGCAAGTCTCAATTCTTCACTCTCAGTCGATGATTCGGCCGATGGCGAATCCATCAAAACTTACATCTCGGTGATGGAAGCGACGGACGGAATCGCTTCTTGTGCATCGCCCATGGACTTTGTTTCGAATGCCATGTTTGGCATCGATTTGCTTCGCCTTTGAAAACTCTTGATATCGTCGATTTTTAGGGTTATCGGACGATTTCAAGCAGATCACTGAATACTTGCGTCATTGAAGAGGTTTCCGACAGAGGGACTTCACCAGAGGAAATCGACTGCAGCGAAATGTTAGGCAACGATGCGTATCGCCTGTGAATCTTCAAACTGGTGACCACACTCTCTTCCAACACTTTAGGCTGATTTTCCCGGAGGTCTTCAAAAACCTGGATCATGATTTCTGTGGCGGACTGTTTATTAACATCGGACGAACTCTTCACGGCTTCGTTAGTCGACATAATGTTGATCTGATGTTTATATATTATACAAAACTAAGGTACGCAATAAGTCTTGCACTGTATTATAATTAATGTTCGTTGTAACAAATATAGGTACTGATAGAACAGACTGATATGCAATTAATACGAATTATAAAACAGCTTCAGTGTAAATAATTTATTTACACTGAAGTTGCCCATAGAAACAATTATAATAGTTTTTTTAAAAAATGTTCAGTTTAGAAAATTATATTTTTAAAAGAATAAATAAAAAAAAGGATTGTATTTAACATTGGTAAATACTAAATATTTGTTAAAGCTTTATGGATTTTGATAAAAAGAAGGTGCTTTGCTGTACAGTAGGTTACAAGTGGATCACGGTATAATGGATGGTATTAAATTTGAATTCAATAATATAATATAATTGTATAAGGGAAAGGATTCTGAGAGGTTTGTCTGAGACGGTTGTCAGTCTACGTATAAGACATATTATATACTTATCTATGGTATTAAAAAAAATTGACCTATAATAAATTCCAAATTTATCATATCACAATATCCATTAGGTACTCGTACGTGTTATACATCAACAACAAACCCTGATACTATCATAGATATATAATAGTGTACTTTAGAAGTTAGTTATAAGTTATAACTAAAATAGTTATTCTAGGTTTTTTATGTAGTTTCGTCCAAATTTGAACTTAAAATGACTATAAAAATAAACTGCACTTACGTATTTTTTAAATTATTTGGTAACAGAATTAACTACTTACATGGAATCTTGTTTTAAATTTAAAATCCTTAGATATAAAAGATAAACATTTTAAAAATATTTAACTACAAAATAATTGTTCAATTTTAAATTTCGTACATTTTGTCAAAATTCGATGTTTAAATGCTTATAAAAAAAAATTGTGCCTATGTATTTTCAATGTTTTTCAACTAATATTGTAACAATATATAAGTATAGGTACCTACTACCTATAATATTATGTTATAAAAAAATTGAATTTAAAAAGTTAGTTAGTTGTTATTCGTATTTTTCAATTATCTCTGTTACACTCTGCAGGCACCTATGTAAATGTTGATCACCAACTTTTGTACTTTACCTACTTCCTTTGTTTTGGTAGGTACCTACTATCTTATCATTCCTAAATTTTACCAATATATTCATCATCATTTTTCCTATTCTAACAGGTGTCCGCCAGAGAGCTTATCTATTATATTACATACAGCTGCAGATCTGATAATCACCTCCTACATCTAAGTCGCATACCTATATTGCAGTCAATAAAACGTAATAAAAATATTTACTTAATAATTCATATGCAAATAAAGCTCGAAATTACTAGAAACCTTTCAATAAATATATATTACAACCTTAAGAATATATTAAAAAAACCTCCTTTTCATGTGATTTTTACAATATTCCTATAGCACAAATGCTAGAATTGTACTTCCCTACTTGTTAAAAGACATTCATAATTAACCAATTAAATAAGCTATTTAATAGGAATATCTAAAAAATAAAAATTGCATTGAATGATTAATATCCCTTTAACACATTTTTATTGTTTAAAGGTGGATTTTAAAATTTATCAAAAAGGATTAAAAAAAGAATTAGACTTGGTGGACTTGTATAATGTTTTGGATGCTGCTTCGTCAGCTTTATTGGGAAGTAAATTACAAAAGTAAACAGTTTATTATCTATGTGTTTATACACAAATTTTAATCAATATATTAGAAAGTATTATAAATCGATTTTCGTATTAATTTTTTTCTAGATATTGGGATGACGAATTGATAAACGCAAAAACTAATAACCGGAAGCCTAGTTTTCTCAAGACGCTATTTAAAATGTTTGGCACAAAGTTTATGTTTTATGGAATTACTTTGACGGTAATCCAGATTATTTTAAGGTAGGTAATGTTTTAGAATATAATTTATTAAAGGTACCTATCAAAAATATAAAAAAATATAATAATATCATATAAAGATATAACTTTTTTTTATTAATGTTAAGAGGACGTCGCGTCGCTAATGTTGTCTCCGTCTTAAACACGTACGACATGGACAATGTTCGTTCACCAGTTTCAATAGTTTTCTGTCAGTTTTTATAGTAGAACGAATTTGCCTATTTTCAGATTTTTAGGTAAGAACAATATATGAGGGGCGACATTTCAAAACGTACTATTTCCTTTGTTAAAATCAATCTGAAAAATAGCAAATCGTGATTTCTCAAAAAGGTGTAAAATGGAAATAGTACGTTTTGAAATGTCGCTTCTCGTATGTGTTCTCTAGTTAGTTTTTCACGATATTACCATATTTAAATTAGTTAGTCAAGTGAGTTATGAGTATGTAAAATATTATTATTGGAAAATGCTCAACAATTAAATATCGTAAAAACTAACGACAGTACACAGACAGTACGACAGATATTGTCTAAAAGTTTGATAATAGGCCAATCGCTCTAATATCAAAACTAACAGCACAAATTGAAAACTGGTGAATGAAAATTTGTTATGTCATACGTGTGTAAGACGCGAAGACAATATTATATGCGGGCACGAAGTCCTCTGAAAACCTCGGTATGTGAACCATTGGGTTGAATTTTTTTTAAACTATTATATATTTACGAGTGTATGTTTTGTAAGAATATTAATTATTAAGACGACTATAGTAAAGTTATTGATCCTTATTATTTTTGTTAATAGCGATAGGCATTTCGACTACGGTAGGACTAATAGTCAATCATTTTGAAACTAATACGTCATCTTTTGATCAAAATCCAGTTGGAGTATATTTAGCAATCGGATTAATTACACTTTTGTTGATAAGATCAATTGCCTTTAATTCCTACAGCATGTGAATTGCACATATAGCAAATGAAAATGCGAGTAGCGACATGTGATCTGATTTACAATAAGGTAGGTTAGGTAATACTATACTTAAACTCTAACATATAATACCGAGCCTAAGTAAACATTTCCTAGAAAATAATTCTCTATTGTATTACTTTCAATCAATATCACTATTATTAACAATGTATAATGTATATGATTATATCTGACACAACTTGTATAGGAATATTAATAATTTCATGTAATATCATGAAATTTATGTTTGTATTATTAATTATTTATTATTATCTATATATTTATTTCTTACATAAGTAGTATTTTTTTTTTTTTATATAATTTATAAACTATTTTAAATTTTACACAATATAATTTAATGCGCCACTTATAATAATAATAATAATAATAATAATAGGCTATTTATCCAAAAAAAAAAATGTTTCGGATATAAATATATAATATTCTAAATATTATATTGATTATTGACTGTGTCAGGTTTTTCTATTTTGATATATTATCCAGATAATAATATATTACCAACTGTTAAAAAATATTACCTATATAAAATTATAAGCATACAGTTACATATTTGACAATATAATTTATTTTATTAGGCATTGCGACTCCAAAATAAATTCAACTGGATCCGAGTACAACTGGACATATATAAACTTAATATCAAACGATGTAACCCGATTTGATATGTCTATAGTATGTATACCTTTTTTTATGGCTCGGCCCGTTGGAAACATGTGTTTCTATTTTTTTTTGTGGCGAGAAGTAGGGGTTGTCAGCAGTTATAGGAGTGGGCGCATTACTCATATTTATACCATTACAAGGTTAGTAAAGAATAATTTAAATGTTGGTTAATATTTATATAAAATGTTATTTCGGTTTATATTTAAGTCTGGTTGGCGTCGAAGACATCTATTATTCGATTAAAAACGGCGAACCTAACCGACAAGAGGGTTCATTTAATGAATGAAATAATATCGGGATTACAAACAATCAAGATGTATACTTGGGAACCATTTTTTGATAATCTTACAAGACAATTAAGAAAGTAATTTATGAAAAAAATAACTTAAATTAAATAAACAAAATAAAATATTTGGTTGATTGTAGGGAAAGAAATACGACCAAAATTATGAATCGTCGTATATAAAACGTATTTGTCTTCGTTCTTTATATTTAGACACAAGGAGCGCATTGTTTGTAACCATGTTTGCATACGTTCGTGCTCGGAAACTACATAACCGCATCAAGAATGGTAGTACCTACCTATTCATAAGAATTTTATACATACTATTATAGGGAAACTTAATACTATTATATAAGATTTAAATCCTATTTAGAACACAGACTCACAAAGTCCAATAGACAATGTATAAGCTCCTGTAAAACAATGTCCTTAGGAGTACCTCAAGGTCAAGGCACAGTACTATCCCCATTATTATATATTATATACGTTGCTGGTTTATCGAACCTACAATTGGATGGTAGCCTAAACTCTTATGCAGATGATACAGCTTTACTGATATCTGATAACACTTTGGAACTCAGTAACAAAAAAAGCAGAAAAATCCTTAAAAAAAAGTCGTTACTATGGTTTTCAAAACATAATTTACCTCTTAAGAATAACAAAACGGTCTTTTTATAATATTTCAAATATCTCAAGAACATCACCAAACTTTTTTACTTTAAAGTCTCATGCCCAAAATTGTAATCAGAATATACAATGTAATTGCCCCTATCCATTCAAAGGACTAATCAAACCAAATACTTGGGAGTTACATTCGACCAACATCTACGTTGGAACGTACACACCGCTGAACTTAATTTAAAACTACGAAAACTGTATGCCTTTTATAATATGGCTAAACACTTTCTTAACACACATGGTTAAAAAATACTTACTTTGCCCTATCACAGTCTAGAATAGAATATGGTATTGTGCCTTGGGGAGGAGCTGCCTAACATATACAAACAACTTACAAGTAACCCAAAACACCATTTAAAAATTATATTCACAAACCTAGACTTCAACCTACAAAAAAATTATTACTCAGGCACTAAACTACTATCAATTAAAAAATTATACCATAAAAAAACTTTATTCTACCTCTTTAAAAATAATCTAGCACAAACAGCCACACATAATCATAATACAAGATCTGAAAATCTAATATTTCCCAAAATAAACACATCTAAATATTATAACAGCTATCTCATAAGTCATAACGGGCTTGAGACTCTATGAAAGGCTCCCTCCTATTATAACAAATTGTGATAAATTTAAAAACTTTAAATTTCTTATAAAGAGATGGTTATTACACAATGAACCAGCTATATGACTGTATTTTTTCTATATTGTAAAGTTATATTTTTGTATTACACCTCGTTATATACTATCCTATTTTGCTCATATATATTTTTGTTTTGTGTTTCTATAACTACTAGCGGCAATGGTATTTATCATTATATATATTCTTCATAATTTATTTTACTATTATATTCGTTCATTTAATTAACTTATTTTTCTTTTATTCTCTTAGAGACTCTCGCCCATCAAAACAAGGAACTTATCCTTAGTGTGGGCGAAGCAAATTTAATCACAAAATGTAGGTATATATTATCTTCTGTTTCAAACAATTATTGCTGAATAAAGTATTTATTATTACCTATCTATTATCTAAACCATGTATACAAAAAATTATAAATCAAATTTAAAAATAGTAAATATTTAAACTGGTGCCAGTCTAATCTAATAGCGTGTATGGTATTATTGGGAGTTGTGTGTCAAATTCTTCCTTGCCAGAAATTAGAAACTTCTGTTCCATCTTTGATCGCTGACATGATGTCGTCCATACTTCCATAGTCTTTTGTATAAGAAGTTTGCCACTTTGGGCAGTTTATTAGGTAGGTAGGTCGTGGTCTGAACTTGTTCACAATCACAAAGTGTATAATGTGTATTCATTATAAATAAGGTAACATTTGTCTGATTCTCCTTGGACCACCCAACGCCTGATCTTAGTCTGCTTATTTTTCACCACACTGGCCTCTCCAAATTATTCCCTGCAGGTAGGTGTTCGGCTGGTTTCTCCAGCTCCTGGTTTCATTGTCTGATATTTGAATTAATATTCATTACCTAATAATTAGATACTTAATTCATAATTGTATAGTACTTTAATTTATTCTTATACAATTATCGATTCAATATAGTATCATATTATGTAATCAGTAAACAAATAAACAATACAATATCAAATCGTAATATTCTTAATTTAATTTAATTTCATATTTTATTAAATTAAGGTTTTTATTATAACAACATACTATACCATGTTGCGGTCGTCATTAACATTACTTTTCCCACCAGGGATAAGTTTAGCTGCTGAATTACTAGTTTCAATCAAAAGATTTGAGGTATGGGAGATAATTAAATTAAATATACGACATTTTTATTTATATTATTTAATAATAATTTAAATTAATTTATAGAATTTCCTATTACGCGAAGAGAAGGATAAACGACCAATAAGTCAAAAAAATACTACTACTTTGTTGGAAAAATCAAGTAATGGTATTGAAATGCCAAATAACAATAGTAGCAAACAAAATGATACTGAACAATTAAGTAATTCTAGTATAGTTGTATCGAACGCAACCGCCAAGTGGTCAGACAATCAAACCGATAATACATTAGAAAATATCAATTTAACTGTAAGACCAGGTCGTTTCGTTGCAATAATCGGTCCAGTTGGAGCTGCGAAGTATGAATAATATAAATAACCTAACTTATAACTATTTCTCATCTTTCACACACCATTACATTTCATAGAGTTCGTTGATACAAGCAATTTTACAAGAGTTACCACTTTCTGAAGGAAACATTTCAGTGCTTGGAGTAGTGTCTTACGCATCACAAGAACCATGGTTATTTGCAGGTTCTGTAAAACAAAATATTTTATTTGGTTCACCAATGGATAAGGATCGTTATAAAAAAGTAAAGTGTTTCATATAATTTAAACTTAAGAAACCAAAATACTAATTTAGTATTTATTTCTTGTTTGATTGTGACTTAGGTTATACAAGTTTGTGCATTGAAAACTGATTTAGAACAGTTGACATACGGCGATAAAACAATAGTAGGGGAAAGAGGAGTTTCTCTTAGTGGTGGACAAAGAGCAAGAATCAATTTAGCAAGGTAATGAGTTTATTTATTCTTTGAAAAATTCTTAAATAGATACTATTATATGGTTTAATATAGAGCAATATACAAACAAGCAGATATTTATTTATTGGATGATCCTCTATCAGCAGTTGACACTCGTGTTGGAAAGCATTTATACGAAAAGTGCATAAAAAGTATTTAAAAATGTTTAATATCGTATCTGACATCTGTAATTTAATTATTTTAAAATGTATAGATTACCTCAAAGAAAAGACTTGCATACTCGTAACCCATCAGATTCAATACTTAATAATGTAGATCAAATTGTTTTGATGGAAATGTAAGTATAATAATATCATATTATGTCATAAATGTAATTGTATAAGTGTAGAACGTTAACATTTTACTTTTTAGATTACTTTCTGTAATAGGCAAAAGTGGTAGCAGAAGGTTCTTATAAAGAACTTCAAACTTCTGGTTTAGACTACACTAAATTACTCGAATTGTCTACTGAAACCGCAGTTTTACCCGGTAATGATACTAAAATGGATAAATCTAGCCATAATAATATAGCACGGTCCATATCGTATAGTCGGCAAGAGTCTATCTTAAGTGTTGGGTCATCAATCGAAGAAACCAAATGTAGAGAAATTATAACTGAACCTGAGGAAGTAGCTGAAACCCGTTCTTCGGGAAATATATCAATTGAGTTTATATGTCATATATTTTCGCTGGTGGTCATTTGTGCAAAGTTATAAGTTAATATTGATGTGTACC
>CARXXK010000003.1:10376672-10419927 GCA_949089665.1 Macrosiphum euphorbiae | reverse complement strand
TAGTACTATAATATAGTGATGGTATATTACAACGGCGTCATGGCATGGCTACGTAATAATATATTATTATAAATAATAAAAATAAAAATGTATAATATTAATATTTAATAATAAAATTAAAAAAAAAATAGGCAGCGTGGGTTTGAAACTTTGAACTCGTCGCGGTCTCTGGGTCACCGTAGGATTACTTATACCACAGAACAATTATACATAATATATAAGTACGTTATAGAATATATTATATACTTGGAGTATAATATAAATCTATTTCCAGGCGGGATTTTTGAATTCTCATAAATCATAACCGCAAGTTGATGCGAAAACGAATTTTGTTCATGGTTGATAGTTTGATACATCATACAGGATGCCTTTAAAACCATCGAAATTTCGAATAGTAACATGCTACAAATTAACTAATAATTATACCTACATATTATTTCCACTTTCCAGTCCTGGCGACTGAATAGTAAACTCATCCGAGATAATTGGGCAATGTGCACAATATTGTAATAGAACGAAACGTTTTGTTATCAATTATTATTGTAAGTAAAATCATTGACCTGAAATATAACTTACTCGTGAAGTCTTTTGAGTCTGTTGTTCTCGTACTAGGTTTGTGGCTACGTTTTGCAGATTTTGGTAGGTCAGAGGTCTCTCGACGAGGCGCCTAGCCTATGTGATTGAAATGATTGAATATGGTCTGTTACATAGAGTAATACATGAACTACTACACAGGACTGGACACTACAGAGAAAATCACGGACACAAAGTTGTACAAGGTTCGTACACATGCGATGTAACTGCACTCTGCCTGTTAGTAGTACGAACTACGTTTTTTATAGGATAACACTAAAGAATAGTGATATTAGTGATAATAACTGATAATAAATTTACTTTTTAATTTTTGAAAAACAATTATTAATAACACAGTTCAAGATAATAATGATACTATTTATAGAATATTATCAGAATATAATTACTGCTTAAAGAGTGAACATTTTAAGCATGAACTACTAAGGCGGTATTTTATATAACAAAATATTTCTTATCTCACAGATGGCGCTGTGTCGCATGTGTACCGAATATGTACAACTTTGTGGACGACCCCCTCTCTCCTCCTGCCAATAGTGTCCAGTCCTGTGTAGTAGTTCATGGAGTAATAAAACTAAAGAGGCGGCATTATGCAGATATTATGATTATTAGATCGAAGCAAAATTGAACGCCATTGTACCCCTCTTACAACTCTAGTGAACACTAGATGGCGTTTTCGACCATGAAATTAAATGGATAATCGACATTATATTTTATTACCCAATGGTCTATGGTAATAACTGATGATAAATGATTAATGTTTGAATAGCATTAAAAATTATAATTATAATTTTTAACTGTATTTTAAATTTTGTAAAATTGTAAGTAACGCGAGTCTAGCCTAAAATCATCATGGTCAGCTGTATTTTGTGCGCTCGGACTCAGAAACAAAAAAATGAAAACGAAAATATTACATTTCACCATAATATTATTATATATTTGTATATTATAATAAGAACCACTAGTATATATATTTTTTTGTAAAATTTGTTCTTCTTATTTTAAAATTAATTTTTATTATTCAAAATAAAATAATGTGTTAGTATATTTACAACAATTTATTTTTCATATGATGGTTGCACTGCAAGTACCCCGTTTTCGCTTCACTTTTAGAATGATATGGCCACCCCTTGGTCTGTTATCACGGCCTTAGAAGATAAGGTCGGACAACTTCCCACCCTCCCGCTTATTCCAATATTTCCGCTTCATAAGGCAAAAACATTTCCCAAGTTGGCTCAAAAGCGCTGGCGCGCTGCCGGTTAGACTTATTTTGAGGTTAAGAACAATATTTATATAGCATTCAGGGTTATTTTTGTGGACTATATTATTATATTATTTTCTTCGACCATATAAACTAGTTGGTTTATAATAAACTAGGGAACAAATGCACTTTACCACGCCCCTCACGAATTTCGATTTTTTTTTAAAAAAATACGTGTTTTTCAACGCTGATTTCGAAACTGTTTGAATTTTTGTGCGGAAACCATTATTTTGGAAGTTATAGCCTTCCAAAGTTTGCGATTTTACGTTTATACGCATGCGCTCAACACCACTATGCATTACCGCCTCGCGGAGCGTGTATAACCTATTTAAATTCTTTTTACGGGGACAATAATTTTAAAGTTGAAATTCAATTTTTTTATTTTATTGTATATTGTACTTATACACAATGTTAAATATTTAATAAACAATATTATCAGCATTTTCTTCATCTGTTTCAAAATTGCACAAAATTGCACATTTTAATTGGTCTTCGTTCTATTTTTATATCAATATCGCTATTTTATAACTATTTCATTATAACTAAATTGTATATTATTACAAGTATTGTTATATTCAATTATCTTGATGATAATTATATCAGGTAGATAAGCTAATGAGTATATTGTAGTACCTACTATACCTATATACCTACTCGTATATACCTCCGCTCCGCAAATCGAAAATATCCCCCGACTTGCTGTGCAACACCTCCCCAAGTGGGTCACAGGGTTAAGAAAATTGCATTTTTGTTGCAACTTGCAGTTATGTTGTATAGTATGGGCAGTGATCCCTTGTTAGCGGCACTCGTCGCTGCGCTCCTCGGCGCCGTCGCTCCGCGCGGTAATATAGTAATGTTGCGCGCATGCGTATAAACGTAAAATCGTTAACTTTGGGAGGCTATAACTTCCAAAATAATGGTTTCCGCACAAAAATTCAAACAGTTTCGAACTCAGCGTTGAAAAACACGTCTTTTTTTAAAAAAAAATTTAAATTAGTGAGGGGCGTGGTAAAGTGCATTTTAGCCTAAACTAGCTATAAAAAAAATAGTTTATATTATGGTATTATGGTCGAAGGTTATTTTAAACTTGTATAATACTATGATAATGCCAAACCTCAAAAGAAGTCTGCAGGGCAGCGCTCAATTGTATAGCGGCCGAATTTTGAAATGGATTTGCCTCACTAAAGCGGAATGCTGATAATATAAAGTTGTCCGACCTTATCTTCTAAGACTGTGGTCTGAATAGTGTATACACAACTTTGAGAATATTCTATTAAATTATTGTACATCGATGTTCGGAGACGATGATGGCAGCCATACAATTTGTAGGGTGTATGTTAAACCGGTGTAATATATTTAATGATTTGTGATTATTATTTATTATTACAAAGCAGTCTGAACTCCGAATTGGACGCATAGAAAAACGATTATAGTGGATATCGTGTTTACTGATTAGTGATAAGTGATAACTTTGGGTTTACAACACGGTCTTAGATAGACCTTATACCACGGACCACGGCCTAAGAGGAAATTCTGGAGCGGAAAACTTTGCAAACTTTTGATAACGGAGAAATTCGGAACGTCCGTTTGCTAAACGAAGCTGTAATTTGTAAACGCTTGCAAACATTCATAATATATTTCTTAGTTAGGTAATATTATTATAGAATGTTATATTATAATATTAATAATAGTACAAGCTGATTGAGCATCGCTGAGCTAGAGTGACGAGGATTCTAAATGCCAAAACCATATTCTAAAATAGAACAAGCTATATAAAAATATAAAATTATTAAACAATTTGGAGAAATCCAAATCCACAGAGATCTTTATTGGTTATTACACATATTATCATTCTTTGCATGATATCGCAGTATTTTCGGTGTATCTTGATAGTTGTTGATAATATTATTTGGTTTTTTTGGTAAAAATGTTGTATTTCGCCGGGTACCGATTAATGGCCGAGTCTTAAATTATGATGGCAATTACTCGACGGCCGGGTACCCGAAACATCTCTATAAGTTTTCATGATTCGTTGTCTGGAAAATTATTTTTTTTTCTTTCTAATGTTTACGTCATATTTCCTTATTGTTTTAAATAATTAAAATCGTTCGTTAAATATGGAAGTAATCATAATTATATGCATATATTTTTAATTAACGCTCTAACCACTTACGCATAATTCATCTCAGTTTTAAAAAATGTTATTTCTACAATAATAAATTATATAACATTTTCTTTAAAGTATATTAATTGTATTTGCTAAACATCGTGTAATTTTAAAAATATTTTAGCTCTTTTTATTCAAAATTAATTCCCACATTCAACCGGTTTCAGTAGTAACTACGGCTGTCAGCTAATTATTTTTAATGAACCGCAACCGTAGTATAGCTAAATTGACTATCTAAAACGCCGTATGAATAAATAGATAAAATATCTATTGGATTTTGGAACCGAAAAAAACCGAAAAAACCTTAAAAACCTCTACATCAAAATATAGATTTCGGTTTCGATTCCTAAAATAATGTATTTAAGGGTTCCGGTCCGGTTTCGCTCCCAAGATTTTCAAAAGGTTTCAGTCCGAAACCGTGGTCAATTTCGGTACAGTTCTAGTCCCTGACCTAAATACTGCTAAATAACACGATATTGTTAATTTTTAAGTACTGAATTATAGCACAAAATGAATGTGATTATATTATATGGTGGTATGCAATCCGATTACGTTGGATCGCGGACAACGGCGATGAGCGGCTATAAGTGCAATTCAACCAACTATTGGTAGTCAAATAGGTTTGTACCTCAACTTAACCAATAGTAAATAAATACCTACTATTTCTACTAACACTACTAACCTAACCTAACACTAATTATTTGAATTTATTTCTTCTATAACCAATAGCAATCATTTTATAAACAAACATTTCCATCGTAAATTTTTGATGTTTTGCGATTTTTGAGCACCTCCCCGGGCTCCTATTGATCGTAGAGTGATGTTATAATATAGCCTATAGCCGTTCAATGAACGGACTATCCAACACGAACAATAATTTTTCAATTCAAACCAGTAGCTCCAGAGATTAGAGCGTTCAACCAAACAAACTCTTCAGTTTTATAATATTAGTGATAACTAATAAAGTAATAACTATAATCCTGCGTATTTGCATTCTCTATGGTCATACAAAATAAAAATAAATAATTATACAATTAATATTAAATACTCAGTCATAAATTAAAGTCACTTGTTTTTTCTTTTTTTTAAGATGATTAAAATTAATAATAATCATAATAATTACAATCCTATTCGTCAGTCGGTGTTATGCATGAGTCTAGTTGAATATTTTTAAGCATTTGGCTTATACATTGAACTATTGAAGGAAACAGAACATAATCGTTTATTACAAAAAAATACTGTATGCGAGAACAAAGACATTTTCATCACATTAATTGATATCGAAATTAATATTAACAATAATTTAAGAATTAATTAATAAGATGACCGAAGTCCAAATTATTATTTTTTACATAACTTTACTGCATCTATTATGGTAATATTATTTAAAAAACCTACCTACTAGTACAGTTTTCCCAATTTGTTTTTCATAATACATTTTTCACAATTTTCATTTTCAAAATAAATTATAATATTCCCAACCTAATTTCTTCAATTCAAATATTTACTACCTATGCACAAATTTTCCCAATATATATTTTTTTTAAATTCTCGTTTTTCTTAATTTTTCTTTTGTTTTTCACGTCGGTTTTGAAAACTACTGGGAATTTACTTTTGACCCCCCAAAAAACCAACTAGATTCACTTTCCTATCAGAAAAGATAATGTTGAAGAAAATGTAAGCATTTTTACTGTTTTAAAAAGGTGATGACAGACACAAAAATAAAAAAATTAAAAAAAAAAACACACGTAAAATCATTACATTCATCGATCCCCCTCAGAATATAAAATAACAGTAGAATGACAGACACATAAATAAATAGATAAAAAACTTGTCGAATATCTAAAACAATATTATGGTTGATTTAACTAAATCAGCTGTAGTAAATTTAACAAAAACGGTTTGTTAATTCAACTAAACTCAACAGTTGCGTTGGCAATTTATACCAGGAGTGCATGCAATAGAATTGGCGTGGTGCTAACTAAATCAGTTGTAGTCAATTCAACAAAAATGGCTTGTTAATTCAACTAAACCCAACAGTTGCGTTGACAATTTCACGTAAAACATTGGCAATTTATACCAGGAGTACATGCAGATGCAATAGAATTAAATTGGTGCTAACTAAATCAGTTGTAGTCAATTCAACAAAAATGGCCTGTTAATTCAACTAAACCCAACAGTTGAGTTGACAATTTCACTTACAACATTGTCAATTTATACCAGGAGTGCATTCAACGGAATTGCCTCGGTGCTAACTAAATAAGTTGTAGTCAATTCAACAAAAATTAGTTAGCTATAAATTATAATCATATATAATAAATACTTACACTAACCGATTTTTTGCGAGTATTAATGCATAACACATAATATAATATAAATAAATAAACAATTTTTTTCTTCACATTTAATAAGTTACTTTTTGATCTTCAATATTATATAGAATGTATGATAATGATAACTTGTTATCGTCTATCACTCAAATGCATACTTCCGTGATCAAATGTCCGTAATAATAATAACGTTTCATAAAATTCTCGATACCGTTGTATATAATGTATTATAACCGCAGTCATCTAACCAGTAATCAATTGATCAACAAATACGTTTTTAATTTTCAAGAATTTTAGTGTGTTTATGATGATGTTGATGGAATTAGATCGAAAAACAATATTTCTAAATATGAAGGTAGCCAGGGAAATTTGAATACAAGCACAATTGGTTTATTGACCGTAAAATATAAAGAGCGCAATTGGTGGACTAACCGTAAAATATAAGAGGCGCAATTGGTACACTGATCCTATAATACAAATTTTGTTTTGGCGCAATTGGTCCATGCCCATTTAGACATAAAAGCGGGAAAATTGAATTTTTCGCCTTAAATATTTGGGTACACATTCTGAAAATGGTTGTACAATACGGTACAAATTAAAGCACAATTAATGAAAAAAAAAATGTTCATATAATGCATTATTTAGTTATGGTGGTGCTGGAAATGTGGTACTGAACAAATTAATTAAGTTAATTTATTTATGAAGTAAATTATTTTCAAAATTGTATGGTGTATAGGAAATGCTAATATAAAAATTCAGTGGAATTTTCATGTATCAACAGTTATTCGTTTTTGAATTACAACAAATTAAGGAAATCGCCACATGAGAAATCGAGTGAATATACAATGTTGTAAAAATTTGAATTTCAAACATTGAGCAAACATAATATCGTTTGATATATAATATAATATGTATAATAAAGATAATAGACATAGATACTATAAAATATTAATAAATATTCCAGTCCATCCAACAAGCATATTATTATACGTTTACATAAAAATTACTTGGTAAAATAATTACTTACATAATGCATAAAATATAATTTATAATGTATAATGTAGGTATAAATAAAGAGAAATCTATAAAGTAGCATAACACTCAAAATAATAAATCTCATTAGATATAAGTTATAATTAGAGCACAGATTTATATGTGTTTGTATTATAAAAATAGGTATTTATACGATCAAAAGTCAAAATATGTACATAAGAGTATGTTAAAAACTCAAAATATGTCATGACCTAATTTACAATATCTTAAAAAATGTGATTATTGAAATGTATTATTATAAATATTTCAAAACAAATTTATTGATCTGGATTAGGAAATCACGAATGAAAACATATTTTGCAGCTTTTCCAGACTTAGATGATCGCAATCTGGGTAAGATTTGAGAAATTATTAGAAATTAACTAAATTAAATGTCTACTCAACGAGTACACAAAACGAACAAACAGACTAAAGCACAAAATATACACTACATGCTCGTTGGGCGGTAATCGACTTTTTGGAAAACTTCATCGATTTGTTATCATAAATAAGTAAAATGTAATGTATAAAATAAAGCTGAAGTCCTCTGCTGTCGAAGTTAAAGATTAATTAAAAAAAAAAAAAAATAATAATAGAATATTAGTTTAAATAATTGTAAAAAGAGTCTGTGTCCTGCAGGTGAGTAACTATGTGAGAAAAAACTGAATTATCGTGAAATATGTAAAAACATGTATTTATCACGAAATTCGTAAGACTATGTAAAATCAAATATAGGTCATTCAATTGAAAATCACGAATTTATCACTTGCCTGAATATTAATTCATCAAGTCTTAGGGAAAATAAAATACATATAAATCAGTTCCCTAGTTATATAACACTATTCACTTTTCACCAAACTTCTTTGAGGGTTCGTTCTTCGTATATCGATATTCTTGTAATTCTTAAAAACATAAAATTTTGATTATATAGGTCATTACGATAATACAGAAAGGAGTGGATAGTATAAACTATATAGACTAAAACTATGAAGACGTATACCTCCGCAGCCGTAGTATGTAACAAACGCGCAGTGGTGTGATCAGTTTGTTTCACCATTTTATAGAACAATCCGTTGGGGTTTTTCAATAATCTAAATGGATGGTCGAATTCCGCCACAGTTCCACCGTTCATTACAAGGATCTTGTCAGAGTCCATTACAGTATTCAAACGATGAGCAATCGTTAAGACTGTGCACATTCGAAATTTATTTCTAATTGTGTTTTGAATTAATGCATCTGTCCTGTAAAACAATAACAACAATAATATCGGAAAAATATCAAAGGAATATTGTTTTTATGATAGTAGAATAATTTATTATTCAATACCGATGGTCAACATTTGCAGTGACTTCATCTAATACCAGAATTCTATTGTTTTGCAAAATCGCTCTAGCCAAACACACCAATTGTCTTTGGCCGACACTAAAGTTAGATCCACCATCGGACATTTTTGAGTTTAGACCGTTTGGTAAATCCTCCACCACATCTTTAAGTTCAACCTAGAATTTAATTTAAAATATTAAAAAACGATTAATGCGTCATGTTCTTTGCTTCTATTGTAAATACCTAAATAATTGACATAATAAAGTTAGATCAAAATTGAGTCTAATAAAGTTAAATACAAAAAAAAATGATTTTGTAATTAATAATAAAAGTTAATAAATAGTTATTTGGTAAAACATAAATTAATTTTAATTCTAATTAAAAGTCATTATAATTAATTATACAATTATATACATTTTTTTCTCTTAAAAATATTATTTAAAATTTTAAACTTTGATATAATATACCATATTTTATCACTACTATATTTTATTTACATTTGACTATTAAGTGTCGCCATTACTCTGCTTATTTCTTCAAGTATAGGTACTCATGTTTTTTTTACTCTAAGCATAATATATGCTTATTCACTTAATGTGTCAACTGATAGGTACAGATTGTATATTACTTATTTAAAATAAAAAAATAAAAATAAAACATTTTACTATTAGCACTTATTGATACGTATTAATACGTACATATACTAATGAATAAATTATAATAATTATTAATTATATAGTCATCACTTTAAGATTATGAATGGCTGATATCTACGAATAAAAATTTGTTTTTTTCCAAAATTATTTTTACATCAACTATTGGAGTGAAAAGAAATCAACTGAATAAAATATCGTACAAGTCGCCATTCAATATTTTTCATCTATAAAGAAAATCTGTAAATCATAAATATGTTTCTGTTCGAAATTCATGTAATTTCAGTTCTGATTAGCCATGACAACGAAACCTTACGAAAAATCAGTCAGAAACAAAAATCGTGTATCCAGCCAAAAAACATATTTATGTTAAAATAAGTTCCTTATTTGATAAAAAAAAGCTCGGTTTTAGTAAGTGTTATCAGTCATAACTGTTTTTCTTAAAACAAAAAGTTCAAAAATAAAGAAGATTAAAAAAGTTTATTGTAGTCATAATATACCATAATTTCTCCATTTAGAATATAAGTATAATACTAGTATAAGCTTTAATAACTAGGTATCTTTTAATACTAAATTGAAACATTTGAAACTATACCTAATTGTTTTAGTTAAATCTATTAATTTCAAGTGGATATATATTTACTTCATTTAATACACTCCAAATTTCGTGATCAGAATATTCATCATATAAATCTAAGTTATTGCGTATGGTTCCTGAAAATAAAACTGGTTCTTGAGGTATAAAAGTAAGCTTGGATCGTAATTCGTGTAGTCCCAAATCGTGTATTTCAAGGTTGTCGATAGTTATCTTACCCTCATTGAGGGCTAATCTAAACAATGCTCCAATTAAAGATGATTTCCCTGCACCAGTTCTACCGACAATTCCAATCTATATTTACCAAACATAATTCATATTCAATAAAACATTTTTAAACATGTACTCTTTTAAAATCACTTTTTCTGTAGGTTCAATGTTAATGTTTAGATTACTTAAGACATAAGGCGTATTTATGTCATATCGTAGATAAAAATCATGGAATGTTATTCGACCCTTATCAGGCCAGTCCTTTGGTGGCTTTTTATCTGAAAACAATTTGTACGAATTCACAAAGGTATTTTATATATGCTTTTTATCTTATGCATATGAATATATCATTTGTATTTAAATTAATCTATTCGCTAATACCTTGAGGTGATTCAAGTCCTGGTTCTTGGGGTAAACATGTGTACTCAAGTACTCTTTCAACAGATGCCATTTGGTTTTCCAGCTCTACCGACCGCCTCATTCCCCATTGAAACAAACCAATTAGTCCTATTGACTGAGTTATAGCAAGACCGACATTTCCACTATATGTGTCTAAGATAAAATTGTATCATTTTAAATTTAATAAAACATGCTTACATAAGATATCGTTTATGCTATACTCGGTATTTACCTTTGCCAATAAATAAAAAACAAAACGTCACGATACTTATATATATAAGGCAGGTTAAATCCAACCAAAATCCAAACGCTCTACTCGAACAAATAAATAAATACCAAGCCGAAGAATGTAAATCCTAGATTTTTTTCATAATAATTATTGGTGAGATTGTAAATATGGAAAAAGAAAAGGGTTGATTGTTCTCACTTGATGGATGGAAAATTCTGCCGAAAGAATTTGTTCTGCTTCAAATGCTCTTATAGTTGTTATTCCTTGAAGTGATGCATTTAAATGAGTAAATACAGGACTTCGTGCTAGTATTTATCAAATTATATCATAATAAAGTTGGTTTTGTGTATTATTTGTCTTATATAAAATAGTTAAAATTATAATGTTTGCTTACTGACTCCTTCTAAACGTTTAATACTTTGTGATATTGTCATATAAATTTTTCTGATTTTGAAAAATATGACCACTATGATTAATGTCGGTATAATAAGGTAGGGATTGGTTATTCCAACAATAATTAATATTCCAATCACAATCAATCCAATCTTAAAAATGTTAAATGAAAACAATTGATGTATTTTATATTGAACTAGACCCTATAGAGTATAGACGTAATATAATATTATACTTATATTACTTGTATAACATCCATCAACACGAATGGTAACATTTCATCGATGGATCCCATATCTTTCGAAAAACGATTAAGTATTCTTCCTAAAATGTTAATATTGATCGGTATTATTTTACGTCATAATGTTAGGTAGGTATGTGTTATGTCTTTGTATGTATTACCTGATGGATTTTTATTGAAAAAGTACATTGTTGCTCTTATGATTGATCCTAACATACGATTATGTAGATTTGTAGAAGACGTTGTGCATACTGATACAAAGAAAGCTGATCTAATTAATGTAGTTATTATAACAGATATTGTAATTACAGTAAACACGATAATACATGTTTGACGATCTACTATCCATTGAATTAATGTATCGGTCGGTGTACTATTATTCTCTTGTCCTAAATGGATAACTGGACGAAAAACGTGTTCTTCTAAATTTACCCTTTAAAACATGACATTTGTTTGATCAAAACATTTTGAATTATTTTAAAATCAAATTGATTTTATATATTAGATACCTACCAGTAAGTTATCCAAATATCACCACTGGAAGATAGTATTTGAGTTAAGATACATATCAATAGAAATAAGATGATTTTGCACTTGTGTCCACCGGCAGCAAAATATGATGAGTAATTACTGAATCCAGAATTTCCAAAAGAGCGAGTTTCAGCTACTTCAATAGGTTCAACAACTTCTACAACTTCAACCTGAACATTATTGTAATTACTTTCTTCAACAGTTGACGTAACACTTAACACAGACAATTGTCGAGTATAAATGGAATTTTGGCTTCGAAAATTTGGTCTATTACTCTTCGCATTAGATTCATTATCAGGCGTTACTACAGGTTCTATTGGAGACCCTAACATTTTGGTAAAATTTAATCCGGATCCTTGAAGGTTTTTGTACGAATCTTCGGCTATTTTTTTCCCCTGTTATGTAAAAAATAGCAAATAATTCTTTAAATACATACCAATATTTTAACCTATAACATATTTTTAATGGAAATTTTAAATAATTACATTTTCCATTAATACTATTTGGTCTACATTCGTTAAGTATTGTAATTGATGAGTAATAAGTATACATGTTTTTTCTTTGAGGAATTCTGTAATGTTAATTTAGGTATAATATATTATAATATTGTATAGGTACAATTAATTAGAAATTATTATGGCGTTACCTTTAATACATTTTGCAAATAAGTGTTTGCCAACATTATTGTCAACAGCCGACAGAGGATCATCCAGCAAATAAATATCTGCTTCTTTGTATATGGCTCTAATGTAAAATATGTAAAAACATCAAAATGTGATTAATAAATCACGTATTTCTTTTATACCTGGCCAAATTTATTCTTGCCCTTTGTCCACCACTAAGAGAAATTCCTCTTTCACCCACAATTGTTCTATCACCGTATGGAAATTGGTCCAAGTCTGTTTTTAACGCACATACTTGTATAATCTATTTACCAGTGAAATAATAAATTTTAATTATAAACATAACGGTGCATGTTTCGAGTTTATATCAGGCACGACTGCCTTACTTTATTGTAACGGTTTCTATCCATAGGCAAACCAAAAAGAATATTTCGTTGAACAGAACCTGCGAATAACCAGGGTTGTTGGGATGCGTATGATACCACACCATGCACTGAAATACTGCCTTTGGACAGTGACAATTCTCGTAAGATGGCTTGTATCAACGAACTCTGTGAAATAAAACTATGAGAGTTGTAGACGGTTTATAATATTTGTATAGGTATATATCAATATTATACTTTTCCGGCTCCTACTGGACCAATTATTGCAACCAAACAACCTGCTCTTACGGTTAAATTTATATTTTCTAAAGTATTATCAGTTTGAGAGTCTGTCCACCTGGCGGTAACGTTCGAAACCACAATACGAGAATTACTTAATTGTTCAGTATCATCTTGATTGTTAATATTATTTGGCTTTGTACTGTTGTCGTTAAGTGTTGAATTGTCATGTCCATTTGTGCTTTTCGTTTGGCTTATCGATTCTTTATTTTTTTCTTCACGTAAAAGAAAATCCTAAGTAATACATTACTATAGTATTATAACACTATCGTTTGAATAAAAATAATTTCCATATTGTTATTTTAAGTATTTATGCATACCTCAATTCTTTTAATAGAAACTAGTAATTCAGCAATCAAACCAATTCCAACTGGAAAAGTAACCGCCATAGACACTCGCAAAATATTATAATACGATGTAATTATAAAAACCTAAATGTTTTTAAATATTTTTTTAGTTTACTGTGTAAGCATTTAAAATATTATATTAAAGACGAATATTGTTTCACCTTTGATGCAGTTATATAGTTTCCAAGTATTACATATAAAAGAACACTTAAGAATAAAGCGAGTCTTGTGTTGAACATAGAAAATGACAATAATGTAGCTTTGATATATGCCGTTTTAGTAATTTGGTCGATTTCTTTTCTGTATTTCATAATTCATTTTTAATTTAAATATTTGCGGTGGTTAAAAATATTAAATACATGAATATATTAATTATTAAAATCTTACTTTCTGGCAAATTCAGTTAGTTTGGTAAAAAAATGTTCCCAGGTATACATTTTAATTACTTGTATTCCAGAAATTATTTCATTCATTAAACTAACTCTTGCATCTGTTCTATTAGCTGTTTTAAGTCGATAATTTGATATGCTTGAACCCAACCATGCTTGAAGATAACATAAAAAATATTATCATATAGTGGTATTATTATTTATTAGTTATTACCAGGGATCGGATTTAAATGCTCTATCAAAAAATACATTTATGGCCTAAATCTCTAAAAAATGCCCTAAAAATATCAAAAAATTATAATATATTACGTAATACTGTGTTTATATTTCAGCAAAGTCAATTTTTTTAGTCATCATACAAGAAATACGTAAAAAATATTCTTAAAAAATTAAAAAAACCCATGAAAAACGTCAAAAAAGTTTTTTGGCTACAACATGGAGTACTTGAAACACATATGTAGCTTGGAAAGCATCGTGTAAAACATAGAAAAAAAATTCAAAAGCATTGAAATCCGAGACTTAGTTATTACTTATCTCTTTATATACCTTGCAATGGTATAAAAACGATAAATGTAGCTACTCCAAGAATTGATGCCACACCTACTTCTTTCCATAAGAAGTATGTTACCATTATTGTTTCTAAAGGGCCAGTGAATACATAACCTATGTATACAATTGTTAAATCGAATCGAATCACGTCATTTGACATCAAGTTTACGATTCGGCCTGTAGTCGTTTCGAGAGAATTTGTTTTTAGACGCAATGCCTATAAACAGAATATTATAATGATTAATACTATTATATTATACTTTGCGTATTTTTTCCGTTTATATTGTGTTTATAAAAATGATAGTATTTCAAAATTGGAACACTGCTATTATGCCATTTTACATTATTTATAATAGTGTCTTAAGTATTAGATGTTGTTATTGATACGTTATTCTTGAAGAAATTGTATTATTATTTATTTACATACTTTATTATAAATGAGATCACATGTTGCTACTCGCATTTTCATTGCTAGATGCGAACTCATCATATTGTAGCTGTTTGAACTGAACGTTTTCAATGAACAAGTTATTATTAAAACAACAGCATAACAGACAACCATATGAAATTGGTGTGATGTATTTTTTGATTCGAAGTGTGAGATAATTTTTCCCACGAAAATCGTTTGGATAACACTGAACAAATAAAAAGGTAATAATTAAACAGTTATTTAATATCAGTGAATTATCATTGAATAAAGCTTAATAGTTTATTGTTAATAATTATTGTAACTACAGTGAAATATAATATAATATTATAAGTGTAAGCAAATAAATAAACGGACTATATATGATGAAAATCGCATAAAAAGTTTTGTTTTTGATCTGTTTAGAAAATATAACCCCTCTTTTTAATTATCTATCTTGAACTAACAATATTTCTATAATCTTAAACTTAATTGACTTATATATTTAATCTTTGAAATATCCAATATAATATGTATAAATGTATTTTATTTTAGTATTTAATACTTAAGTACCTACACATAATTCAAACGGTGTACCTATCCAGGTAAAACAGCTTTAAACAACTAGCTCAAAAAGAGCCAATTATAATTAGAATAATTGAAATTATATCATATCTAGTAAATTAGTAAATACTAATTAAAGTTAATATGAATATTATAGTTATATAAAACTGAACACAAAAATAACCCACTACCCACTTATTAGGTACTTATTTATACAATTTTATGTAACTTAATATTGAATATCAATCAATTGGCAGTCAGTACTCAATATTATAGGTAGGTAGTATTACTATTGTTCTTATCTCTCCATAAAACATATTAGTTAGGTACCTATTATATTATAATTAATAATATTATAATATACTCCTACAACCTACTTACCTGAATACCATGTCAGTTATTGCTAAATAAACGCCACCAATAATTAATTTAAACCCAAACATTTGAAACAGTGCCTTCAAGAAACAAGGCTTTTTATTTTTCTCCTTTGCATTTTTTAGCTCGTTACTCCATATTCTGTAAAACAACAAGAGCAATCATTATAATATTATAATATATGTTTTTTAGGAGTGATAAATTGTTAACTTCTTTAATTTGGTTCCCAGTAAGGCAGACGAATCTTCTTCCAGAATTGTATACAAATCAATCACATCCAGTTCTTTTTGCAATCCTTTCTTAACAAGCTTTAAGATCCAACTAAAAAATAAAAACACAATATATAATATTTTGGTATTATTATTGGGCTTAAAATGTTAAAAATTAAATATATCACTGACATCGTAATTTTGATACAACTATTATTCTTTTATACACTGAGCGGAGTGATAAAATATTGATTAAAATATTTATTTTTTTCGTGTACTTGTAGGTAGGTTACACGTTTAGGTACTATAGTAGAAAAATTCTTCGATCTTTAACTTAAAGTCTAGTTTCTGGTTGTAAATTGGATTTATTTGATACTTTTAAGAGGTAGGTCCCTAAATATTGAAAAATATCAGTACTTTTCAAAATAAACAGCGTACAAAAAAATGTAGGAAAAAATTATGATTTTTAAGCAAAACCAGTTTTTCACATAATCAATTTCGTTTTTTTGTTGTTATTAAAAAATAATTATCCATAAAAATTTGAAATATTCCACTATTACTTAAATTATAATTTATTTTATTAAATTAAATTTTCCAATTATTTAAACAAATGTTACACTGTTTGTTGGCTTTTATATACCTATGGTCGGCAGAGTTCTACCCCTACCTCTACGTGGTGCCAACCGGTAACGGAATTCTGGTTCCAGCTAATGGAGGGAGCACACAGAAAGTAAACTGTATAAAACCTAACACTGGCGGGTCATCAAAAGCGACCAGAGAAGTCAAACATTGCCCTCCAACCACCTACAACAATGACCGAAGGCTCGGCTCAAAGATGAACTGAATGCGGGGACTCGATCTGCGACCCACTCACACCTAGTACTACTTAGACGAAACGGGACCCACGGCGGCTGGATAGCCTCGGGGAATTAGTAAGACACCCACATTACGACTGGTTACCGTCCTTGTGATCATCGTGATTGAGCTGTAAAGGACACCTGGACCGGTGCACCCCACGGCTCTGCTGACCGAGCTCTTAACGGATAGAGCAAACAGGAGAAGACAGAAACGAGGACACAGAAGGAAAACTGCCAAACCCAACACACTCGGGTCCAGCGACCAGATATGGCCAACATCGCTATCACCCGAGAAGAACATACAAAGATAAAATTCCGGGAGACGAGAGGGAAGTGGCACCACACCAGCGACTCACTCGTACCTTAACCGTCAATCACCTCATCTAAAACTGCCTCACAGTGACAGGCTTTCCCCTGGGCCTTAGGCCCTAACCTAACCGTAGGTACGTACAGCAAGGCTGGGTATACCGTCCGGGTGATCGCAATTGAGGACGAAAGGGGTCGTGGATGCAGTCACCACTAGGCGTTAAATTTCTATTTTCTATTTTATTTTTAATGTTACACACTTTTCAGTTTTCAAGCATAGAATTATTGTTTTTTTTTTTAGGTGGGGCGTTGAAAAATATTTTGCTTCTAAAAGGGGTGGCAGCATAAAAAAGGATGAGAACCACTGATCTAGATCCTATCTACTAGTAGAACAATAATTATAAATTAATAAATCATAAAATTATAAATTGCTTTTAAACACACAAATAAATCACATCATTGTAATATCTACCTCATGAATGCATTCATTTCTCTGATTAGAATCTTATAATAACAACATAAAACACTTAACATTTTGTATACTATGTGAAGTGTGTTCTAGATTAATGCATTAAATGTATTCTTATCAAAATACGATAAGAAAAAGCTGGCAATGTTCAATATTTTAATACCTAATAAATATTTTAGTCACGTTAGTGATAAAAGATTCCAGGAAACTTGGCGACAAAATATTCGTTCTACATGATATTTTTTATTCACCATGTAAAATTCTAAGACACTTCAGTTATTAACACTTTAAATTTAAACTTTTAATGAAATAGGTTACTCTGTATAATCGATCGACTAAAACTATTTAAATAACTAGAAGAAAAAAATCACGAATCAACTGAATGAGAATTAGTCGAATAGGATATGTCCACTTGAATCAAGGATAGATAAATACCTAATATCAAAATCGTAACAACCATAAATAAGTTCCAAATGTAGAATTTGAGCATATTATATAAAATGCTAAGAACTAACAAATCTGGGTTGAGTGGAAATGTTAAGAAATGGAATAATATTTAAACAGAATAATATAGTTTCATTAAATATATATTTATTTAATGAGGTTTAAATATTATTACAGTTAGTTTAAGTTGAATAAGTTTTTTTATTTTGTAATACTCCAAATATGTAATTAGCCATTATGTTATGTAAATAAAATCAATTAATGGACAACGTTAGGTCAAATAATATAAATATAAAATTAACAGTAAGTATTGTGTATAACAAATAAAACGTTCAGTGTACAATTTTCATATTTACCTGTAAGTGATAATTTCAAAGATATTAGCTGTGGATCTTGGATTTGGGGGCCTTTTTTCTTTGTTATTAGCATCCATGTTTAATCTAAAAAAATTGGAATCTACGACAGTTAATTTAACAAAATTAAACAAAATCAATCAATATTAGTAATTAAAATAGTTAGGTAGGATTTGATCAACCATAATAAGAAAACGAATGTAGAACTAAAAATAATATAAGTTCAATTGTATATACTTATATATACCTATATATAATACATTTATATACATTTTTATTTAAATATAACACAAATATCTATGTATAAACTTAATTTTGCCTGTGAATAAAAAAATATAATAGATAATATACCTAATGAGTAATGAGCACGTCATATTATGAATTTTACTATTTTATAAGGGTTTTTTATTCAAGCATATAAATATTTTAGTCCTACCAGCTAGGTGTTTATAAATAATTTATTGGATAAAATAATATAGGTAGGTACTTACGACTTTTTATTTTTATAGTTCTTGTATTTCCAAATTGTTTTTTATTTCCATTGCGTGTAGATACTTATTTAATAAACTAGATAAACTAGTTGAAATTTTGTATTTTGAACTTGTTATATTATAATTATTGAATATAAATTATAACCTAAATTTAATAATTTTTTAGCTCAACACCATAATATTTTATTTAAGTTTAAATTTTACACGGATCAATAAAGGTATTAACCGTAATTCTATTTTAGATGGATTAAAAATGTAAACGTTAATATAATAATATTATAATATAAGGATTATATTATTATGGTTGTGAATATTTGTATAATATTATATTATTATGTAAGCATGTAATTACATTATGTAATGTATTTTAAATTAATTTAAACAATCATTAGTTTAGAAAATTTATTTAATATAAGAAAGTATTTAAATTTATATTTATTAAAATCTTTTATAGTAATATACATTTGCACTAGTTTATTGAAACCCAAAACATAATACGATCACTGTTATATCTAAGGTAAAAAAGTAATGTGCTGTTCAGCTACATTTACTGCTATCAGTCATCTAGAAGTTAAGTTAATAAGCATGTTAAAGATAATATGTATGGCCTTCTTGTAGACTGTACGATGGAGGGGACTGTAGAAGTGCATACAATTTGATTCGGAATAGTTCAGTTTAGAATCAATTATTTGTACTATAAGCATTTAAATATTATCCTATCTAAAAATAAATATTATAATTTTTGAAAAATAAATTAAATTAAAATATCCAATCAGTTGCAGTATTTATATTTAATATAATTTTCCACCTACTTTATCTTTAAACGATTAAAAATATACGCATTAATTAATACAGTTAATAATAATATAATATATTTTAGGTACCTACTATGGGCGGGGGTTGTCTGGCCGAAAACCTAGTGGCCGAAAGTCTAGTGATCGAAAAGGTATCTGATCGAACACATTTTTGATCGAAAAAATATGATATTGAAAATGCAAATAATCGAAATGTTATTTAATCGAAATATGTTATGGTCGAAAAATATATATTTTGTGTTAATTATTTAAAAAAAAAAACCTAAATTATAATATTATACAATATTAACTAAAGTAGATATTATAAAGTAAAAAAAAGTTGTAATAAAATATTAAAATAATTGGCAGGTATAGATACTAGTATAACTTATAAGTATTAGTATAAATTATATAATATAGTAAGCACTTAAAATAAATAAATTAAGATAAAGTAATCGAAAAGCTAATCATTATTTTTACTTCGACCAAAAAACCCATTCGACCACAAAATATTTCGACTATATTAATTATTAATAAAATATTCGACCATCTGTTTTTCGACCACATGACGATTCAATTACATGACATTTCTCGATCGCTTTTTTTCGATAACTAAACCTTCGACCAAATGACTCGCACCAGCCTATATTATCATTTCATCTATTTTTCAGAAATTTGAAAAATCAAATTACCTGCCATTTTAGAAACTGAAATAGAAATATAGAAAATAGAAATATTTACGAAACACTGTTGAAATATACAATTAATATTAGTATTCAAACCATGTAAACACACGTGCGTGTACAATGTCGTTTTCTAATAGATACTTATGCAGTTACGATATAGCTGTGTAACACCTTTACTATCGCTTTCTATATTATATACGGATACGGGATGGCCTCGATTGTTCATATAAATAGGGCCTTTGATGTATGTAATATTCACTTGCACAGACGCTGTCATACCGAGTGTACGCGGTGTGTGTGTATAGTCACAGTTTAATTGTCCAGTTGTACGTTATTATATATTATACTTATACATAATCATATTGTCGTGTTATTACTTATTATATTAATGCTAACATCATTAGTCCGTCAAGCTTCACTTTCAACAGGTTATGGGCCCAGTCAATAACCAAGACATACAGTCTAGTGGATTCATGATCGAAGTATTTTTATATCTGTATTAACGCAGAAAACTACAACCAGTCGGAGATATCCTGGATTTCGGAAAACGGCGGAACAGTGTACATAGGTAAAGTTTTGTTATAAATTGTTATACAGGTCAAGTATACGGGAAATCATCGGTCATGGAAGACACGGTGAAGATAACAAAATTATGTGCGGAAAACTGGTCGTTATGGAAATTCCAGATGAAGGTCATTCTAAATGCCTTGGAAGTAGGTGAGATAGTTTCAGGTGAATGGACGAAACCAAGTCTACCTATAAAAAAGTCGGCAGGAGAGACCGACGATGATGCCAAAACACGTTGGCAAAGGCAGACAAACGCTTGGCAAAAAGCGGACGGTAAATGTCAGAAAATAATAGTTACCTCAGTGGACGATGGTCCATTACAATATTTGATTAACTGTGAGACTGCATTGGAAATGTGGGAGAAACTGCTGAGTATTTACGAGCAGAAGTCTGAGGCAAGTATACATTTGCTTCAACAACAATTTTTCAGTTATTCAAAGGAGTCGACAGATGACATGTCGACGCATATTTCTAAATTGGTCAATTTAGGAAGGAAACTGAGAGTAGCGGGTGAACCAGTTACGGATAACATGGTTATGACAAAAATACTAATGACATTACCAAAAGAATATAATCATTTTTACAGTGCTTGGGATTCAGTCCCAACGGGAAGTAAAAATATAAATAATTTAACTAGTCGGTTGTTGATTGAAGAATCACGGGTTATCCAGATCAAAGGTGAAGTTGGTGAACAAGAGAAATCGAGTGCATTTCCAGCCAAATTTCAAAACAGATCCGATGGAAAAAACGGCAGTTATGGTAAAGGTAAAAAACAATTTACTAATAAAAGTAATGTTAAATGTTATTACTGTGGTAAAATTGGTCATTATAAAAGAAACTGTAAGAATTTTCTAAGTAGTATGAAAGGTGGGAAAACCGGTACTACAGGTACAAATTTAAATGCATTTGTAAGCGAGTCAAGGATAAATGAAACTACAACAGATACGTGGGTTTTAGACTCAGGCGCGTCGGATCATATGAGCGCGAACCTAGAATGGTTTACAAGTTATGAACCATTGAAATATACACAACAGGTAACAATAGGTGACGGAACAAATCTATATGCAACAGGAAAAGGTAATATTAATATATTATCATACGTGAACGGTAATTGGAATAAAAATTACTTGGCAAATGTATTGCACGTGCCGGGATTAAAATTTAATTTATTCTCGTGCGGGTCAGCGTTAGACAAAGGTTTAGAACTAACGTCAGACAACAAAACGTGTGTGTTCAAAAGAAACGGGATTCCTGTATGCATAGGCACAAGATGCGGTAGGTTGTTTGAATTACAGATCAAAGTTGAAGCACCATCGAAAGCTGAATGTTATGCGAACATTGCAGTAGAAAAACGATTAGAAGTATGGCATAAGCGTTTAGCGCACCAGAATATTCAATACGTGAGGAATTGTTTGGCAAAACATAATATTGATTATTCAGCCAAGGACGATCAATTTGTATGCAGCGACTGCATAATCGGGAAACAAAACCGTCAATCGTTCAGTAAAAGTGAGACCGAATATTTTAACGTCGGCGATTTAATACATGCAGATTTATGTGGACCGATGCAGAGGGACTCTATCGGTATGTCAAAATATTTTTTACTATTTAGAGATGACTATTCACATTACAGAACAGTATATTTTATTAAGAATAAATATGAAGTAAAAAATATTATGGAAACATTTATAAAAAGTGTTAAAACAGAAACAGGATCTAAAGTCAAAATATTAAGGACAGATAATGGCTTAGAATTTGTAAACAAGGATATTACAGGTATTCTACAGAAATATGGCATACGACACCAAACTACGGTAGCATATACGCCGGAACAGAACGGGAAAGTCGAGCGTGATAACAGAACAATCGTAGAAGCTGCCAGGACAATGATATGTGCGAAAAATCTTGACGTGTCATTATGGGCAGAAGCTGTGAACACAGCGGTTTATACACTTAATCTAACCGGAACGAGTTCACAGATTGGTAAGCCACCTTACGAGTTATATTATAAAGTCGTGCCAGATATTAAACATTTACGAGTTTTTGGTACTGCGGTATATACACACATACCAAAGCAAAAACGTCAGAAATGGGATCCAAAAAGTGAAAAAGGAATATTTGTTGGATATTCGAACAGCACGAAAGGTTATCGTGTATGGTATTCGAAAACAAATAAAATATCCGTGTGCAGAGACATTATATTCGAAGACGAATGTAATAATTATGAAAATGTAATTGCAGACACATTAGAGTTTACAGACACTCAAATTAATTCAACGGGCGTGCGTGAGAAGGACGAAAATATAGTCGATGATAGAAATGTTATGGTTCTACGTGACAGGAATACACTTAAGAAGCCGGACAGGTATAATGTTCAGACTTTTATTGCTAACTGTGTCAGTCCATTGAATTATGATGAGGCAATTACTGGGTCAAACAAAAATGAATGGAATAATGCTATGAACGACGAAATTAATTCATTACACGAAAATCAGACTTGGACTCTAGTCGATTTGCCACAGGATAAAGTTGCATTACGAAATGCATGGGTGTTCAAAACCAAATATAAAATTGACGGTAGTATAGATAAATTTAAGGCCAGATTGGTCATTAAGGGTTGTTCACAGAAATATGGTATAGATTACCATGAAACATTTTCGCCAGTGGTCAGATACGAATCAATTAGGGCGATATTCGCAGTAGCAGCTGTGGAAAAATTAATACTACGACAATTCGACATCAAGACAGCATTTCTGTACGGAGAACTACAGGAAGAAATTTACATGGTACAACCACCAGGTTACGAAGATGGCTCAAATCAAGTATGTAAGCTTCAGCGAAGTTTGTATGGCTTAAAACAAAGTCCAAGATGTTGGAATATACGCTTTAAGAACTTTTTGAATGCATTTGGTTTACAATGTACCGAAGCGGATGCATGTGTATTCAAAGCTGATAACAGCCAAATTATTCTTGCAATATTTGTTGACGATGGTTTAATCGCGGCAGATAATGAAGAGATAATAGAGAAACTTTTAACGAACTTGGAGAAAGAGTTTGAGGTTAAAAAGGGAAACTTAGAATATTTTCTAGGTATGCAGGTAAACTTAATGAAAAATGGTTCATTATTTGTGCATCAGACAAATTATGCATGTAGCATAATTAATAAATTTAATATGCTGGACGCCAAGGAACTTTCAATTCCGATAGACAAATCACATACTATTGAACAAAAGGAAGAATCGGAGATATTAAGTGAAGAAATACCTTATAGGCAGGCAGTAGGTAGCTTACTGTTCTTATCACAGGTAACAAGACCAGATATAGCATATGCAGTAAACTTTGCTAGTCGTTACTTAGCAAAACCAACTAAAGCTCATTGGAACTTGGTAAAACGGATTATACGATATGTCAAACGAACATTTAATTATGGCTTGTATTTTAATCATAATACACAATTGTCATTAGAAATATTTAGCGATTCAGATTACGCAGGTGACGTTCAGACACGACGTTCAACGTCAGGATTTCTATTCAGATACGGGTCGAGCATAATTTCATGGACATCGCAGAGACAACATTGTGTGTCATTGTCATCGACCGAGGCTGAATATATTTCGGCCAGTGAAGCTGTAAAAGGGATCATGTGGATTACGCGGTTGATAATAAGCTTATCAAAAACAGGTGATAAACAACCGGTATTATTCATTGATAATCAGAGTGCTATTCGTTTAGTTAAGAATCCGGAGTTTCATAAGAGGACAAAACACATAGACGTACGATATCATTTCATACGGGAGAAATACGAAGAAGGACAATTCCAACTACAGTACATTGGAACAGAGGACCAGATTGCGGACATTCTAACTAAGCCTTTGGTTAAGGAACGATTCGAGAAGTTGCGGTCAGCCATAGGAGTGACTACAATTAAAGAAATTATTAATTGAGGGAGGGTGTTGAAATATACAATTAATATTAGTATTCAAACCATGTAAACACACGTGCGTGTACAATGTCGTTTTCTAATAGATACTTATGCAGTTACGATATAGCTGTGTAACACCTTTACTATCGCTTTCTATATTATATACGGATACGGGATGGCCTCGATTGTTCATATAAATAGGGCCTTTGATGTATGTAATATTCACTTGCACAGACGCTGTCATACCGAGTGTACGCGGTGTGTGTGTATAGTCACAGTTTAATTGTCCAGTTGTACGTTATTATATATTATACTTATACATAATCATATTGTCGTGTTATTACTTATTATATTAATGCTAACATCATTAGTCCGTCAAGCTTCACTTTCAACAAACACACTGTTTATTAAATTATATTACTGATTTTGCATAGATAAAAGATATTGACTATCAAATTGAAAACCGTTAATTAAATTTGTTTGTTGATGAAAATTATATAATAGTTTTTTTAGTTTTTTGAGTACCTACGTCTATGCCATGCAATTTGCACAATATATCGATAAAATACCGATATAAATATAAATATATTAATAATTACAAATCTGAAGTAAATAGTGTATACACTTATGATAAGGAAGTATATTGTTTAAATAGTATGGTAGGTACTCGTCATCAATAAAGTCAAATAAACCATATTGTTATAAATATTTTGAAATCGGTTATTCGATTATATTTATAAGCCAAGATAAATTGTTAGTAATGATTTTCTGAAAACACTTTCTGGGCCGGAAAAACTAACAACTAATATTATTGCCACTTGGAAAAAAAATCCAATTAAGCAGCTTGTTCATTTTAAAATATCAGAAGATTTTCACCAGTGACTATTCTATATTTGTTAAACTTTTTCTAGTGATGTTAGCAGTGCTGAGATAACTTTCATTGACGCCCCAGAGTCTTAATATTTGGCACCCCTATTAAACATACATATTTAAACATTAGCTTCCCTCTAAAATGTTACAACTTGCCCATTTGCACGGATCTGGATGTAAGGTATAAACTTTTTTTTTTGAGGACAAATTAATTTCAATGTAAAGAATTCTAAAAACTTAAAAAAAGGCAGATGAAAAATATTAAAAATCCTTAGTCACAATTTTTTTTTATAAGCATTTAAAGTTCAAAAATTGACAAAATATGGAAAAATCACGAAAATTAGCAAATTATTTTGAGTTAAGAATTCGTAAAAATTTTTCTTTTTAAATCTAAGATTTGAAAATGTAATACACGATTCCTTATAAGATTATCTACCTTTATCAAAAAAAAAAAAATATCTACCGGACAGTCAAATTAAATTTTTATGAGCGTTTGAAATTCAAATTTTTACAACATTGGATGTTCACCCGATTTCCTTATTTTGTTGTAATTCAAAAACGAATAACTGTAGATACATGAAAATTTCACTGAATGTTTAAATTAGCATTTCCTATACACCCTTCAATTTTCAATTTTTTTAGTTTTTTTTCTATAAATATCAATTAAGTTTTATCTGTTGGCCCAAAAAGTGTAAAAATTTAATACAAGACTCCTGATATATTGTTACAATATCAGTTTAAAAACATTGAAAATACATAGGCACAAATTTTTTATAAGTATTTAAAGTTGAAATTTTGACAAAATGTAGGTATCAAAATCTCGAAAATTATCAATCATTGTAATTATCAAATTATAAAATGTTCAGTTTTTATAGCTAAGGATTGCAAATTTAAAACAAAGGTTCTCATAAATAGTTCATACTGTAACCAAAAAATCTAAAAAATATATGAACACAGTTATTTTTTACAGACATCTTAAATTCCAATTTGGACGAAATTACATATTAAAAAACCTAGAATAACTATTTTAGTTATTTTGTTGTGATTGAATAATATTATTCGTGGGTACTTGAAACTTCTAAAGTGTACTATTATATATCTATGATAGTATCACGGTTTTTGTTGATGTATAACGCGTTATAAGTACTTAATGGATATTGTGATATGATTAATTTGGAATTTATTATAGGTACCTATTATAATTCAATTTTTGGTTTAGTACCATAGATATGTACATAATATTTCTTATACCTAGACTGACATACTGTCTCCGCTTAGATTCGTTTTTCTTATACAATGATATTATATCTTTGAATTCAAATTTAATATCATCCATTATACAGTGACCCACTTGTAATTTACTGTACAGCAGAGCGACACCCACTTGCCCACCTTTTTTTTCTATAAATATCAATTAAGTTTTATCTGTTGGGCCAAAAAGTGTAAAAATTTAATACAAGACTCCTGATATATTGTTACAATATTAGTTGAAAAACATTGAAAATACATAGGCACAATTTTTTTTTATAAGCATTTAAACATCGAATTTTGACAAAATGTACGAAATTTAAAATTGAACAATTATTTTGTAGTTAAATATTTTTAAAATGTTTATCTTTTATATCTAAGGATTTTAAATTTAAAACAAGATTCCATGTAAGTAGTTAATTCTGTTACCAAATAATTTAAAAAATACGTAAGTGCAGTTTATTTTTATAGTCATTTTAAGTTCAAATTTGGACGAAACTACATAAAAAACCTAGAATAACTATTTTAGTTATAACTTATAACTAACTTCTAAAGTACACTATTATATATCTATGATAGTATCAGGGTTTGTTGTTGATGTATAACACGTACGAGTACCTAATGGATATTGTGATATGATAAATTTGGAATTTATTATAGGTCAATTTTTTTTAATACCATAGATAAGTATATAATATGTCTTATACGTAGACTGACAACCGTCTCAGACAAACCTCTCAGAATCCTTTCCCTTATACAATTATATTATATTATTGAATTCAAATTTAATACCATCCATTATACAGTGATCCAGTTGTAACCTACTGTACAGCAAAGCACCTTCTTTTTATCAAAATCCATAAAGCTTTAACAAATATTTAGTATTTACCAATGTTAAATACAATCCTTTTTTTTATTTATTCTTTTAAAAATATAATTTTCTAAACTGAACATTTTTTAAAAAAACTATTATAATTGTTTCTATGGGCAACTTCAGTGTAAATAAATTATTTACACTGAAGCTGTTTTATAATTCGTATTAATTGCATATCAGTCTGTTCTATCAGTACCTATATTTGTTACAACGAACATTAATTATAATACAGTGCAAGACTTATTGCGTACCTTAGTTTTGTATAATATATAAACATCAGATCAACATTATGTCGACTAACGAAGCCGTGAAGAGTTCGTCCGATGTTAATAAACAGTCCGCCACAGAAATCATGATCCAGGTTTTTGAAGACCTCCGGGAAAATCAGCCTAAAGTGTTGGAAGAGAGTGTGGTCACCAGTTTGAAGATTCACAGGCGATACGCATCGTTGCCTAACATTTCGCTGCAGTCGATTTCCTCTGGTGAAGTCCCTCTGTCGGAAACCTCTTCAATGACGCAAGTATTCAGTGATCTGCTTGAAATCGTCCGATAACCCTAAAAATCGACGATATCAAGAGTTTTCAAAGGCGAAGCAAATCGATGCCAAACATGGCATTCGAAACAAAGTCCATGGGCGATGCACAAGAAGCGATTCCGTCCGTCGCTTCCATCACCGAGATGTAAGTTTTGATGGATTCGCCATCGGCCGAATCATCGACTGAGAGTGAAGAATTGAGACTTGCTGCTATAAGAGCTAGCGACATCGACTCCCTGTTACCCTTCACGTCGACTTTACCACATGTTCTGCCACTCGATTTCGACGCCCAGCATTTGAGTTCGATACCGAACACTTCAGAAACACAATTAATCGGTGATTCCGAGTCGGCAAAACCGCTGGAGCACGAGACGACCAGTGCAGGTTTACAGGACATCATGGTTACCAAAGGCGGATGTGGAGATACTGCAACAACAGACGTGATACTAAGCGCTGTCCGACCTAGTCGTCGCACACTGTGGAGTCGGGCGAAGACCTTTGCACTGCGAATGTTTTGTTGCGGTGTTCCCGACATAGACCGAACATAGATTATGTTCAGTTTTGTGAGAGGTTTGTAGGTATCATCTTTTTACATAAACACTTCTTTTGATCCAGGGCTAGAATTTTGACCGCAGGGCAGAAGTAACCTCTGTCCGCTACTGCAGATCATTGGCTATTAATTCCACAGTGGATTTTAAACGTCGCTGCAGTCTTGGCTCCCTCCCCTCTCGCCTTTATTACGCCTGTGTAATACGCCAAGGTGAGCTTTTGTCCTGAGTTCACAGCTCTTTTGTGTCCAGCTAGACGCCGTTTTGTTCGCCGGACACTTTGAACAAATCCTCCGTTTAGGCTCGCCTTTTTTTGGCGTTCGCCCGGCAGACATTTTTTTGTCCTCTCGTTTGTTGAACCGTTTCGTGCATCGGCACCGGCTTCGGCTCTTTTCCGTGTCTTGCGCCACGTCGTGGTCGTTCCCGTTTCCTCTAGTAATACTCGTTTTTACCTACAGCTTTTTCCACAGCGGTTATACAGCGGTGATATAACCGCTGTGGAAAAAACGAGTATTACTAGAGGAAACGGGAACGACCACGACGTGGTGCAAGACACGGAAAAGAGCCGAAGCCGGTGCCGATGCACGAAACAGTTCAACAAACGAGAGGACAAAAAAACAAGGATTTGTTCAGTGTCCGGCGAACAAAACGGCGTCTAGCTGGACACAAAAGAGCTGTGAACTCAGGACAAAAGCTCACCTTGGCGTATTACACAGGAGTAATAAAGGCGAGAGGGGAGGGAGCCAAGACTGCAGCGACGTTTAAAATCCACTGTGGAATTAATAGCCAATGATCTGCAGTAGCGGACAGAGGTTACTTCTGCCCTGCGGTCAAAATTCTAGCCCTGGATCAAAAGAAGTGTTTATGTAAAAAGATGATACCTACCTATAAATTATAAAATATATGGCTATATTTCCGTAATCTTGTGTACCTACATTTAGTATTTATACTAATAAACGTTATTATTTTTATGTAATTTATTTGGTTTTATTTGATATTATTGAATTTTTAAGCTTTTGATCAATGACCAAAAAAATGTAACAACAAGTTACATCGAAAAAATCAAAAACCCTGCGATTTTACGAGAAAAATGATGTGTAATAAAGCTCTCCGTGGATTTGAATTTCTCCAATTTGCTTAGTAATTTTATATTTTCTTTGGAATGTTCTATATTAGAGTATAGTTTTGCCATTTTTACGAGCGTTCGAAATTCGTAATATTTAAGTATAAACGAACAATTTCAAAATGTTTTAACTTAATGGATTTTTTAAAATCAACTGAGAAAAGCTAAGTTATTTCAATTGTAAATTAAACTATTTAAGTACATAAGTTGATTAGAAAATAAACTAACTAGTTAAGTTAAAAAGTTAAAAAAAAATTAACTTTTTAACTGAACTTTAACTTTTCAACTAGTTAATGCCCACCTTTGTATATATGATAAATACACAAGTTAAAATATAATTTTACGTAAATATATAATAATACGTATCTGTACCTTCTTAATTTGTACTATAACTTATATGTGTTTAATATTTATAAAGGGCTCACTGTAACAACAAGTCAAGTCCATTTTTATCAAAAATGAGTTTTTCCATGGAAGAAACTCTATGGAAGAAATACTATATTTTGGTAGCAAAATCAGAAAAATCGCTTTATTATTTCCAAAGATATCTCAAGCTGAATTATTTCCCTCCAAAAGGGGTAAATGAGATAATGAATTTTGTTTTGCTACTCCTGAAAAATTGATAAAATTGGACTTGCCTCGTTGTTGCAGTGATCCTTTATTGAAATATTGATAATATCTATAATAAATTAGAAATGAGTTACAAACATAAAGTAAAAACTGCAGTCTAGTCAGTGATTCCTCAAATCGATGTCATGGATTTGTTTTTTTAGATTTGTACAAAAAACGAGTGATACCTACATAATAAAAGAATTTCAGCCTTCAAAAAAAACATAATCTGTGTTCAATTTTAATTTGGATGTTTATACAGTACTGTCAATACCGAAAGTATTATCCTAACATGTATGGCATGCAAACAATTTTATGCTATACATTCATTGTTTAATATATTAAAAAATTAAAAATGTATGTACTACTATTTTATTTTACGGTTGTGTTCCTCGAAAATCTTGTAAAATGTTAAGTGTTCCGTCATTCGAAAAAGGTTAAGAACCACTGTCCTAACCTTTCACTAATTTATAAACAATATAAATTGTACTTTTTAAACCTTGTAAAATAAATAAGTAATTTGAAAATTATTAATCATAAATCCCGTAAAAGAAAAAAAAGGTTGGTAACTCGAAAAACGATTTTGAGCGGAGACGGTATCCTATAAAATATAATCCTTGGAATATTATCTTTGTTTATTTTTGTTTAATACAATTGAAAATAACTCATGGTTTTATATAACCTTCAGGTAAATTTTTTTTTGTTGGATGTGAACAACTGTATGGAATCTTCTATTAAATTTTCAAATGTCAGCTATGAAAAGATATTTTTTTATCAATTTTTACTGAAAAATAATTAGCAAAATTTCAAACTTCAGACAATCATGAAAAATTATTGTGATTTTACACTCATTTTTTTTTAAAAATTACTTACACTATATTGACATTTATACGGAACCTTATTTACTAGTAATTTAAAAAAGTTTAAAAAATCAAAATTTACTCATGGCTATGAAGAGATAAAGAACTGAAAAAGGGTAAAAATATTTAAAAAATGTTATCGTTCACTTGGTTTGAATTCTAAAATAATATTAATGATATTATGTATTTACTTTACTAAAATCTTCAATTTTGTTAATACTTGTGAGTTGTCAACCTTTGGTCACTTGTAGATATTAATAAAACAAAAAAAAAATAATATATTTTCATAAAATTTTTATTTCTAATTAGTTATAAAATAAATAAAGACCAAATTTAATGTTCATTTTAATTTATTGTACAATACTATAATGTAAATTTGTAATTAGTATCTATTCGATTATACGTACATATAACTATATATAATATAGTATACAATTATAACTCAAAAGTTCGAGATCTTAATATTTAGTTTTCATCTTCATTAATACTTGTCAATCGATGTTCACTTGGCATATTGTGTACGTTATTGTAACTCTTTAAATATTATAAAAAAAATATATTCATGAAGTACAATACACTATTAGTTATTCCAAGTGAAAATAAATACCTCATAAGCTATGTTGTGTAAAGATTGAGCATTGTTTGGTCCAGTTTGTGCTACCATTTTGTAGAAAAATCCATCTTCATTTTTCAATAAATTATGTGGATGATCAAATTCCACAACTGTCCCAGCGTCAATTACAAGTATCTTGTCAGAATCCATCACTGTATTCAAGCGATGTGCAATCGTTAATACAGTACTCTCGGAAAATTTTTTTCTTATAGTGTTTTGAATTAAAGAGTCAGTTCTGAAATATGAAAATAGGAATATCATTTTAGTGTTATCGTAAATAATTAACAAGTTATAATATTTTTAAATTCAATTTTTTTACTGTGGATCGACATTTGCAGTGGCTTCGTCTAACACTAGAATTTTGTTATTTCGTATAATTGCTCTAGCCAAACATACTAATTGTCTTTGACCAACGCTGAAATTAGATCCACCTTCTGACATTTTTGAGTTTAGACCATTTGACAAATCTTCAACTATGTTTTTCAGTTCCACCTTAAAATTATAGTTAACTATGTAAATTAATAATAATTGAATAATTTTTTTAATGTCTAGAAAGTGTAAACGTATCAATATATTATACATTATGTATATACTCGTAGAAGTAGGTATTTAAAACAAAAATGTTACTTCATCTAAAGCTTTCCAAAGGACATGATCTGGGTATTCATCAAATGGATCTAAATTGTTTCTCATTGTTCCTGTAAACAAAACTGGTTCTTGAGGTATGATGGAAATTTTGGACCTCAAGTCGTGTAATCCCAGTTCGTGTATTTCTATACCATCGATAATTATGTTACCCTCGTTATAAGCTAATCTAAATAACGCTGCAATCAAAGATGATTTTCCTGCTCCAGTCCTTCCAACAATCCCAACCTTAATAAATACAAAACTATTAATACAATTTATTACAAAAACTATTCTGAAACACAGATTAACAATCCACAATGGTATTTTCCACCAAAATTATATATAGCGGACAGATTAACTAGTTTTTCATTTTTTCTATACAAAAACCGATTTTTTTATGTTATAATTTAAAGAAAATAAATATCATTATACGGTTAGGTATATTCTGGAGTTAAATTATTAATCTTATTATTATCTAATTTTGCATGTTACTTTTTCTGCAGGTGCAATGTTAAAATTCAAATTGTTCAAAACAAATGGTGCATCTGGCTCATAACGCAGATAAAATGTGTTGAATATAATTCGACCTTCCCGTGGCCATACTTTTGATGGCTTCTTGTCTAAAATAATATTGTAAATCATTTTATTCATATATACAAAATAATACTAATCTGTAAATTAATTTTTCAGCATTTCATATTATATTAGTGTACAAACAGTATTATTACCGGGATGCGATTCAAGAGCTGGTTCTTGTGGTACATTTGAATATTCTAAAACTCTTTCGACAGACGTCATTTGGTTTTCCAATTCCGCAGACTGTCTAATTACCCATTGGAACAAACTAGCTAATCCAATTGATTGTGTAATAGCTAACCCGACATTTCCACCATAGGTATCTAAAATTATGTTTAAATTATCGAAACGATATCCTAATTAGTTTTGAATGCAACACAATTTAATTTATGAAACGGTGGATTATAATTACCTACTATTAATATTCCAGTTTTATGAAAAATACTTTTTTATCATTATTTTAAGAATTAAATGTTAAGAATTTTTTTTAGGCTAAAATATTCAGCTTTGGTTTACTATGGGAATTAAAAATGTATGTTGTCATTCAGAAAACTAATGACTTAAAAAAACGATAACAATAAAAATAGTAAAAGTCTAATTGTTTTAAAAAATATTGCTTCGAACGCTTTACAATTATGTAAAAAAATATTATTATGTTAATAGTTTTTGTAAACAATTTTATTGGTGTTCTTCAATAAAAGACTACCAATATATAAATATATACTTTTCGTTAATATCAAATAAAAAAAAAATGTTCTTATAAACTTACCATTATTAACAAATACAAAGTAAAACGTTACAGTACTTATAAATAATAGACAAATTATATCAATCCAAAGTCCAAATGCTCTCCCCAAAGCAATAAATAAATACCACGCTGATGAATGTAGATCCTAAAAATAATTTTTAATAAATATTTCATGAAAAAATTAAATATTTTAATCTCAATAATAATATTACCTGGTGGATTGCAAACTCATTAGAAAGAATTTGTTCTACTTCAAATGATCTTACTGTAGTCAGTCCTAGGATAGATGCATTCACGTGAGTATATATAGGGCTCCGAGCTAAGTTGTTGAGACAAAAAAGTTTAGTGATTTAATAGTTTTAAATTGTATACAGATTCTGAAAGTAGGTATAATTAATACAAATTATATTATTTAAACCTTATATTTTTATTAAAACACAGTATCTAATTATTGTAAATTATGCAACTTACTAACTCCTTCTAGACGTTTAATGTTACGAGTTGTAGTCATATAAACGTATCTAATTTTAACAAAAACTATCATTACAATTATTGTTGGTATGATTAAATAAGGATTGACGATTCCCACAACCACAAACATCCCAGCCACCATCAAACCAATCTAATAAAGTGTAATAAATAATACAAATATCTATATTTTTAAATATGAAATCAATATTATTATATTTTACCTGTATAACATCGACTAATACATTAGGCAATATTTCATCAATTAGTCCTATATCTTTTGAAAAACGATTAAGAATTCGCCCTAATTGAAATAAAGTTACAGTTAAAGTAGTAAAAAAAAAATTAAAAAATTTTTCTTACCTGATGGATTTTTATTTAAAAAATTAATTGTTGATCTTGTAATAGCACTGAACATTTTATTATGTAAATTCGTTGATGCCATAGTGCATAGAGATACTAATAAAGTTGATTCCGCTAAGGTAGCTAATACGATTAAGATTGTTAGGGCTGCAAAGACAATGACACAAGTATTCCTTGACACAATCCACTGCGTCAGCTCTACAGAAGAATCAACTGTCGTAGAGTTGTTTTGATTGATAGGTTTTGTTGCACCAAACACATGTTCTTCTAAATTTACCCTAAAACCAAACCAACATTTTATAGGAATATTCAGATAATTTATGAGTTTATGAAAACAATTAGGCACTTACCAATAAGTTATCCAATAATCTCCACCCGATGCAAGGAATTGCGTACAGGTACACATCAATATTAAACTTATAACTTTGCACAAATGACCACCAGCGAAAATATATGACATATAAACATTAAATGATATATTTCCCGAAGAACGGGTTTCAGCTACTTCCTCAGGTTCAGTTATAATTTCTCTACATTTGGTTTCTTCGATTGATGACCCAACACTTAAGATAGACTCTTGCCGACTATACGATATGGACCGTGCTATATTATTATGGCTAGATTTATCCATTTTAGTATCATTACCGGGTAAAACTGCGGTTTCAGTAGACAATTCGAGTAATTTAGTGTAGTCTAAACCAGAAGTTTGAAGTTCTTTATAAGAACCTTCTGCTACCACTTTTGCCTATTACAGAAAGTAATATAAAAAGTAGAAATGTTAACGTTCTACACTTATACAATTACATATTATGACATAATATGATATTATTATACTTACATTTTCCATCAAAACAATTTGATCTACATTAGTTAAGTATTGAATCTGATGGGTTACGAGTATGCAAGTCTTTTCTTTGAGGTAATCTATACATTTTAAAATAATTAAATTACAGATGTCAGATACGATATTAAACATTTTTAAATACTTTTTATGCACTTTTCGTATAAATGCTTTCCAACACGAGTGTCAACTGCTGATAGAGGATCATCCAATAAATAAATATCTGCTTGTTTGTATATTGCTCTATATTAAACCATATAATAGTATCTATTTAAGAATTTTTCAAAGAATAAATAAACTCATTACCTTGCTAAATTGATTCTTGCTCTTTGTCCACCACTAAGAGAAACTCCTCTTTCCCCTACTATTGTTTTATCGCCGTATGTCAACTGTTCTAAATCAGTTTTCAATGCACAAACTTGTATAACCTAAGTCACAATCAAACAAGAAATAAATACTAAATTAGTATTTTGGTTTCTTAAGTTTAAATTATATGAAACACTTTACTTTTTTATAACGATCCTTATCCATTGGTGAACCAAATAAAATATTTTGTTTTACAGAACCTGCAAATAACCATGGTTCTTGTGATGCGTAAGACACTACTCCAAGCACTGAAATGTTTCCTTCAGAAAGTGGTAACTCTTGTAAAATTGCTTGTATCAACGAACTCTATGAAATGTAATGGTGTGTGAAAGATGAGAAATAGTTATAAGTTAGGTTATTTATATTATTCATACTTTTCCAGCTCCAACTGGACCGATTATTGCAACGAAACGACCTGGTCTTACAGTTAAATTGATATTTTCTAATGTATTATCGGTTTGATTGTCTGACCACTTGGCGGTTGCGTTCGATACAACTATACTAGAATTACTTAATTGTTCAGTATCATTTTGTTTGCTACTATTGTTATTTGGCATTTCAATACCATTACTTGATTTTTCCAACAAAGTAGTAGTATTTTTTTGACTTATTGGTCGTTTATCCTTCTCTTCGCGTAATAGGAAATTCTATAAATTAATTTAAATTATTATTAAATAATATAAATAAAAATGTCGTATATTTAATTTAATTATCTCCCATACCTCAAATCTTTTGATTGAAACTAGTAATTCAGCAGCTAAACTTATCCCTGGTGGGAAAAGTATGTTAATGACGACCGCAAATGGTATAGTCTGTTGTTATAATAAAAACCTTAATTTAATAAAATATGAAATTAAATTAAATTAAGAATATTACGATTTGATATTGTATTGTTTATTTGTTTACTGATTACATAATATGATACTATATTGAATCGATAATTGTATAAGAATAAATTAAAGTACTATACAATTATGAATTAAGTATCTAATTATTAGGTAATGAATATTAATTCAAATATCAGACAATGAAACCAGGAGCTGGAGAAACCAGCCGAACACCTACCTGCAGGGAATAATTTGGAGAGGCCAGTGTGGTGAAAAATAAGCAGACTAAGATCAGGCGTTGGGTGGTCCAAGGAGAATCAGACAAATGTTACCTTATTTATAATGAATACACATTATACACTTTGTGATTGTGAACAAGTTCAGACCACGACCTACCTACCTAATAAACTGCCCAAAGTGGCAAACTTCTTATACAAAAGACTATGGAAGTATGGACGACATCATGTCAGCGATCAAAGATGGAACAGAAGTTTCTAATTTCTGGCAAGGAAGAATTTGACACACAACTCCCAATAATACCATACACGCTATTAGATTAGACTGGCACCAGTTTAACTATTTACTATTTTTAAATTTGATTTATAATTTTTTGTATACATGTTTTAGATAATAGATAGGTAATAATAAATACTTTATTCAGCAATAATTGTTTGAAACAGAAGATATATATACCTACATGTTTGTGATTAAATTTGCTTCGCCCAACACTAAGGATAAGTTCCTTGTTTTGATGGGCGAGAGTCTCTAAGAGAATAAAAGAAAAATAAGTTAATTAAATGAACGAATATAATAGTAAAATAAATTATGAAGAATATATATAATGATAAATACCATTGCCGCTAGTAGTTATAGAAAACAAAACAAAAAATATTATATGAGCAAAATAGGATAGTATATAACGAGGTGTAATACAAAATAAATAACTTTACAATATAGAAAAAATACAGTCATATAGCTGGTTCATTGTGTAATAACCATCTCTTTATAAGAAATTTAAAGTTTTTAAATTTATCACAATTTGTTATAATAGGAGGGAGCCTTTCATAGAGTCTCAAGCCCGTTATGACTTATGAGATAGCTGTTATAATATTTAGATGTGTTTATTTTGGAAATATTAGATTTTCAGATCTTGTATTATGATTAGTGTGGCTGTTTGTGCTATATATTTTTAAAGAGGTAGAATAAAGTTTTTTATGGTATAATTTTTTTAATGATAGTAGTGTAGTGCCTGAGTATAATTGTTTTGTAGGTTGAAGTCTAGGTTTGTGAAATATAATTTTTAAAATGGTGTTTTGGGTTACTTGTAAGTTGTTTGTATATGTTAGAGGAGCTCCTCCCCAAGGCACAATACCATATTCTATTATAGACTGTGATAGGGCAAAGTAAGTATTTTTTAACCAATGTGTGTTAAGAAAGTGTTTAGCCATATTATAAAAGGCATACAGTTTTCGTAGTTTTAAATTAAGTTCAGCGGTGTGTACGTTCCAACGTAGATGTTGGTCGAATGTAACTCCCAAGTATTTGGTTTGATTAGTCCTTTGAATGATAGGGCAATTACATTGTATATTCTGATTACAATTTTGGGCATGAGACTTTAAAGTAAAAAAGTTTGGTGATGTTCTTGAGATATTTGAAAATATTATAAAGACCGTTTTGTTATTATTAAGAGTTAAATTATGTTTTGAAAACCAAGTAACGACTTTTTTTAAGGATTTTTCTGCTTTTTTTGTTACTGAGTCCTAAGTGTTATCAGATATCAGTAAAGCTGTATCATCTGCATAAGAGTATAGGCTACCATCAATTTGTAGGTTCGATAAACCAGCAACGTATATAATATATAATAATGGGGATAGTACTGTGCCTTGACCTTGAGGTACTCCTAAGGACATTGTTTTACAGGAGCTTATAACATTGTCTATTTGGACTTTGTGAGTTCTGTGTTCTAAATAGGATTTAAATCTTATATAATAGTATTAAAGTTTACCTATAATAGTATGTATAAAATTATTATGAATAGGTAGGTACTACATTACTTTTGATGCGGTTATGTAGTTTCCGAGCAGAACGTATGAAAAAATGTTTACAAACAATGCGATCCTTGTGTTAAATATAAAGAACGAAGACAAAATACGTTTTATATACGACGATTCAATAATTTTGGTCATTTCTTTCCTACAATCAACCAAAATATTTTTATTTTGTTTATTTAATTTAAGTTATTTTTTTAATAAATTACTTTCTTAATTGTCTTGTAAGATTATCAAAAAATGGTTCCCAAGTATACATCTTGATTGTTTGTAATCCCGATATTATTTCATTCATTAAATGAACCCTCTTGTCGGTTAGGTTCGCCGTTTTTAATCGAATAATAGATGTCTTTGACGCCAACCAGACTTAAATATAAACCGAAATAACATTTTATATAAATATTAACCGACATTTAAATTATTCTTTACTAACCTTGTAATGGTATAAATATGAGTAACGCACCCACTCCTATAACTGATGACACACCTACTTCTCGCCACAAAAAAAAAATAGAAACAAATGTTTCCAAAGGGCCGAGCCATAAAAAAGGTATACATACTATAGACACATCAAATCGGTTAACATCATTTGATATTAAGTTTATTATATGTCCAGTTGTACTCGGATCCAGTGAATTTATTTTGAGTCGCAATGCCTAATAAAATAAATTATATTGTCAAATATGTAACTGTATGCTTATAATTTTATATAGGTAATATTTTTTTAAAAGTTGGTAATTTATTATTATCTGGATAATATATCAAAAGGGAAAAACCTGACACAGTCAATAATCAATATAATATTTAGAATATTATATATTTATATCCGAAACCTTTTTTTTTTGGATAAATAGTCTATTATTATTATTATTATTATTAAGTGGCGCATTAAATTATATTGTGTAAAATTGAAAATAGTTTATAAATTATATAAAAAAAAAAATACTACTTATGTAAGAAATAAATATATAGATAATAATAAATAATTAATAATACAAACATAAATTTCATGATATTACATGAAATTATTAATATTCCTATACAAGTTGTGTAAGATATAATATATACATTATACATTGTTAATAATAGTGATATTGATTGAAATTTGAAAGTAATACAATAGAGAATAATTGTTAACATTATTTTCTAGGAAATGTTTACTTAGGCTCGGTATTATATGTTAGAGTTTAAGTATAGTATTACCTAACCTACCTTATTGTAAATCAGATCACATGTCGCTACTCGCATTTTCATCGATATATGTGCAATTGACATGCTGTAGGAATTAAAGGCAATTGATCTTATCAACAAAAGAGTAATTAATCCGATTGCTAAATATACTCCAACTGGATTTTGATCAAAAGATGACGTATTAGTTTCAAAATGATTGACTATTAGTCCTACCGTAGTCGAAATGCCTATGCTATTTAACAAAAATAATAAGGATCAATAACTATAGTCGTCTTAATAATTAATATTCTTACAAAACATACACTCGTAAATTGTAAATAGGTATATAATAGTTTAAAAAAATTCAACCCAATGGTTCACATACCGAGGCTTTCAGAGGACTTCGTGCCCGCATAATATAATATTGTCTCCGTCTTACACACGTATGACATAACACATTTTCATTCACCAGTTTCAATTTTGTGCTGTTAGTTTTGATATTAGAGCGATTTGCCTATTATCAAACTTTTAGACAATATCTGTCGTACTGTCTGTGTACTGTCGTTAGTTTTTTACGATATTTTAATTGTTGAGCATTTTCCAATAATAATATTTTACATACTCATAACTCACTTGACTAACTAATTTAAATATCGTAATATCGTGAAAAACTAACTAGAGAACACATACGAGGGGCGACATTTCAAAACGTACTATTTCCATTTTACACCTTTTTGAGAAATCACGATTTGCTATTTTTCAAATTGATTTGAATCAAGATTGAACAAAGGAAATAGTACGTTTTGAAATGTCGCCCCTCATATATTGTTCTTACCTAAAAATCTGATAATAGGCAAATTCGTTCTACTATAAAAACCGACAGAAAACTATTGAAACTGGTGAACGAACATTGTCCATGTCGTACGTGTTTAAGACGGAGACAACATTAGCGACGCGACGTCCTCTTAACATTAATAAAAAAAAGTTATATCTTTATATGATATTATTATATTTTTTATATTTTTGATAGGTACCTTTAATAAATTATATTCTAAACATTACCTACCTTAAAATAATCTGGATTACCGTCAAAGTAATTCCATAAAACATAAACTTTGTGCCAAACATTTTAAATAGCGTCTTGAGAAAACTAGGATTCCGGTTATTAGTTTTTGCGTTTATCAATTCGTCATCCCAATATCTAGAAAAAAATTAATACGAAAATCGATTTATAATATTTTCTAATATATTGATTAAAACTTGTGTATAAACACATAGATAATAAACTGTTTACTTTTGTAATTTACTTCCCAATAAAGCTGACGAATCATCATCCAAAACATTATACAAGTCAACCAAGTCAAATTCTTGTTTTAATCCTTTTTTGATAAATTTTAAAATCCACCTTTAAACAATAAAAATGTGTTAAAGGGATATTAATCATTCAACGCAATTTTTATTTTTTAGATATTTCTATTAAATAGCTTATTTAATTGGTTAATTATGAATGTCTTTTAACAAGTAGGGAAGTACAATTTTAGCATTTGTGCTAATAGGAAATATTGTAAAAATCACATAAGGAGGTTTATTTTAATATATTCTTAAGGTTGTAATATTATATTTATTGAAAGGTTTTTAGTAATTTCTAGCTTTATTTGCATGTGATTATTAAGTATATATTTTTATTATTTTTTATTGACTGCAATATAGGTATGCTACTTAGGTGTAGGAGGTGATGATTATCAGATCTGCAGCTGTATGTAATATAATAGATAAGCTCTCTGGCGGACTCCTGTTAGAAAAGGGAAAATGGATGATATATTGGTAAAATTTAGGAATGATTAGATAGTAGGTACCTACCAAAACGAAGCAAGTAGGTAAGTTACAAAAGTTGGTGATCAACATTTACATAGGTGCCTGCAGAGTGTAACAGAGATAATTGAAAAATACGAATAACAACTAACTTTTTAAATTCAAATTTTTTTTATAACATAATATTATAGGTAGTAGGTACCTATACTTAAAAATAAGCATAATATTTCAATCAAATTCAAACAATAGATTGATAAACAATTTATTAGTTTATTATATTCATAGATATTAATTTACTTAATTACTAATTTTACTAATATCAATGGAGGTACAAAAATTCTATCAGTTCTTTCTGTTACACTCGAGGTTTCTTTGATTAAAAATGGTCCATTTTCTTAGATATATTATGGAAACCATAATATAACAATAGGTTAAAAAAATATTATATAAATTAAAGTAATTTAGTCCAAGAGATCTTGGATGCTTTTTTTTATACAAAACTATTCTATTTCATATGAATATATATTTAAAATTTTAACAATCATTAATAATTTGTGGTTTTTTTCACATAATATAAATTATAATTAAAATATAAAGTTGTATTAAAAGTTTACCCATAGGTTACAATTTCAAAAATATTAGCCTTTGATCTTGGATTGAGTGGTTTTTCTTCTTTGTAAGTAGCATCCATTTTGAGTCTAAAATATTAAAAAATAATAATATGTGCAATGTTTAGTAATATTTTAAACAAAATTAAGAATTTAATTAATTATTATGAATAAAAGATATTTTAATAAGTGTAAAAGGATTTAAAAGGCTACTAGCACAAAAACAAAGGGATGCAAAAAAAGCTATCAGAAGGAATAAGAGATTATGGGAAAAAGAACGGATACCTACCATAGAAAACAACAGGAATAACAACTCCAAAATATTTTTCGAAAAAGCAAATGAAATTGAACATGGATATCAAATTAGACCAACAGTAATGAAGAAACATGATGGATCATTACTAACGGAGAGTAAAGAAATTGAATGAATTAAAAGATATGTTCGAAAAATTGTTAAACCAATCAAATGAAAATAACACCGTACTTCAACATTCTACTGTAGAACAGCTGCTTGAAAAACCATCAGAAGAAGAAGTGAAGATAGGGCTAGATA